>JAAEAF010007559.1:0-22880 GCA_011037195.1 Triatoma infestans | reverse complement strand
AGTTTCCGGGTTGACACTGTGTCAAGGTTTTGCGTTACCCCATCTTATCCCATTAGCTTTCAAAGGTGTAACGACCCTGAAGAGGCTTGCTTATTGCAGTATGGCAAAACGTCGGTTTCTAGCAAAACTTTGACAAAGTGTCATCATGGATACTCATGTATTTTTCATAAAAATGGCCGCGGAAGCTTAAAACGTCAATTGATATAAAAACCAAAGAAAATCTTAAATTTGATTGATGATTGATTTCGTTGATTGTTTAATTTAGTTTCGTTTGATTTCAACGTTCCTTTAGTTTTATTGTATGGTACAACGGACATGTGTGACAGGTGAACAAAACATCTCAAAAACGAAAAAACACAGGAAGCTCAAAATTGTTTCAAAACTCCATCATCCGGAAGTTTTACTGTTGGTTTTTTCAGTTTTTCGCGATTTTTCTCAAAAACGGCTCCAGCTATTTTCTTTAAACTCCCTATGACCAACTGCACAGATATAAACCGATTTTTATATTTGGAACATTTCACCGGAAAAAAATTATTTGAAGTGATTCTGCGGAATTCGTGACGTTTATATAGATTTGGGTTCGGTTCAATGTTAGTGACACTGCCTTCCTGTGTTAGAACAAATGGCTAACTATGGTATAATGATTGCAGTAACGCAGTCGCTTTTTTTTTTTTTTTAAATAACTTTATAGGTGTCCTCACGCGTTGGCGTTGTGGCTAGCACACTCGCCTTTCGTGCAAGGATTCCCGTGAGGGCAAAGTCGGAGTTGACCCAGTATCGTGATAAAAAGTGGGAAACTACTGTTAGTAGCGCCCCAGGTAGCGAAGGCCGGAACTCAACGGCCTGGGAATGCGGGCCCCCTAAACAAATCGCCGTCTGGCAAGCCTTGGACCTTTATGGGCTGTTACGCCGTAGGTTTTTTTTTTGCCCTCACGTTGTTATAGGTTATTTATAGGTTTATTTTGGACATAAATGTTATTGATTGTGATAAAGTTGTAGATAGCTAAATATAATTCCCCCCTTGAGATTGATAGGATACTATGTTTTTATAATAACATTCCATAATTTTCCCCTATCTTTCCTGATAATTAACACAATCAAGGATTAAATGGTTGGCGTTGATGATCGTTTCCGGTGAGCATGGACAGGTAGAAGTTGCAGAAATACCTATTCGAGATAAATGGTGAGGGGAAAAGTTATGATTGAAACGTAGTCTGGACCATTGTAGTGAGGAACCGTCTAGTTTCTTGATAGTTAAGAAACCCTGGTCTTTTCGATATAGTTTAAAAATTTACATTTGAGGATTTTTCGATCTCTCATAATGTAGTTTCACATCAGATTTTGTTTATATAATAACAGTTGTTCGATATTTATCCATATTTGAATTTGCCGCCGTTAAAATACAATAATTTATAAATCTGTAGGCAGTGTCCTAATTGTAGAGAGGGGGTAGTCCCTTTAAAATTGCCCTCTCTAGGTCAGTCACTAGTTAATACTCAGACAAGTAAGGTGTATGTGTGAAATACGTAATTTGCCTTTGCCTATGCAATTTAGACCACCGCGCTCTCCTTCCGTGAAAACTTATGTGTTATCACTTCTGGTTTTCCTCGGGGAATTAGTGTTAATAAGTGAGTCACTATTTTACACTCGTACGAGCAATATATATATGCAGTAGACAGCACCTTCTACTTATACAGTTTAAACTACTTCCGCTTTCCTTTCCGTGAAAACCCAGGTGTTGCCACTTCTGGTTTTCCTCGGGGTTAGTGTTAATAAGTTGATTTCTTGTCGAGTGAGTGTCTCCGGATTCTCCCGGCCTGCTAAGGTTGATCGTACAGGCATATGGTCTACTTCCGGTTGCTTCTCCGGCCTTACAGCTTTCCTGGAGCCCGTTTAAATACTTCATCTATTTTCATCAGCCGTACTGTGTGGACAACGACGCTGGAATTACAGGCATATGGTTCTTTTTGTTTCCTTTCCTGTCTCCTATTTCCTTGAATTCCCCATATGGGCTGAAGGACTTCAGTCGAACCACACTAACTTTAAAGGTGTCTGCGTTTAAGGTAAGCGCCACTCCTTTTGGCTTGTTGAATATAATAAATATTACTCATTTTGCATTTAATTTAATATTCATTTTTTTCATGTTATATGAGCCCATTGGCTCACTCTTTGCTCTTTATTCAACATATACAGTCCACTTAATATTTTCTGTCACTTAATATTTTTCTTTTAAATTTTACTTTTATTTCATTTATTTTATTTCCTTTTTTTTACCAAACAGAGCCTACCTGACGCCCCCACAAACTTTACCCTTAACGTGGTAAATGTTATTTCATTTTTTATTAATTTAATATTGTGTATTTTTTGCAAGTGCTGATTTCTTTAAATTCACGTGTTTGGAGGTTAGACCATGTGTTTGGCGTTCGAGGAAATGCAGAGTCGCGGCCATATTTTATTCCCCGGTATGATAGTTATTTGCCTTTCATATCACCGTGGCCCTTAAGGTATATAGTGTCCGATTGCAGCGACATAATTACGCGCCCTCTGACCAGCTGAGTAACCTTCCAGCCTGTAACCTGCTGGCAAGAACCTCCTCATTTGTTTACGTTTGCGTGATTTAAGTTTATTATTATTGAATGTTCGTTTAGAAATTCATTATAAATACATTTTTGTCTGTTTCGTTGTAAACGGAAATATTAATTCTTTTGTTAGATTTCGTGTTGCATTTAATTGTAAAATATTTGCTGTAAATCCTAACACGTTTATTGTTAAATTCCCTTCCGGAATTCATATTTTCTGCTGCTTTGTTATTGCTCGTAATCTGGGTGTTTTGACTTATTATTACGAACCACACCATCAAGGCACCTCAAAAATTAACTGCGGTTTTATTTATCCGTCAGATTTCTGTATCTACGGCGACTTTAGAGTCAACAGTCACGCGTCTTGAGGCTTTGAGTCCTGATCGCCCTTCGCTACAGTCGGGTGTTACCTGGTTGCTTGAAAAGCTTTGTGCTGACTATACTTCAGCCAATGAAAAGCTGCAACTTTACCTTAATTTGGAAGTTTTACCGGAAGGCTTGAATGAAGAAACGTTAATGGCAGGCATGCACAAATTAGAGGAATTGTTAGCGAAAGGCGAACTTCATGCTTTGGAGCTTCTCGCGAGTGCTACACCTGTTCCTATTGCTGCTTCAACTCACCTAGACCCTAGAATGAGTTTAGCAACTAATTCATTAAATCAAACATCATTAACTTTGTCTGAATTGCCTCGTTTAACCTTACCAAAATTTAACGGTACTTCCGATTGGGATGAATTTTATAACAAATTCATGACACTTGTTCATGACAACGTTATGTTATCCCCTAAACAAAAATTGTTATATTTGATTAATCATTTAGCGGGTCAGGCTTATGATAAAATTTCTAAGTTGCCCCTTAATGATGAAAGTTATGAAACTGCCCTTAAGGTTTTAACTGAGCGGTATCATAAAACTGAGCGGTATCGCCCAAGTGTTCGCTGTGTGGAGGTTTGCACCCCATTGTGCATTGTTCAACTCTTCTTAAGTTGACACCCTCTGAGCGTTACACACTAATTACATTATGTGCTGTGTGTTTGAATAAAAAACACCAAGGCGCTTGTGCTGACTTACAAGCCTGCGCGAAATGTAAATCTAGGCGCCACCATTTGCTACTCCATTTTGAGACAAATCTGTGAGCGCCAATGCACTTCCTATGCCTTCTGCCCTGATAATAATGAGGAAGGATTACCCTTCTACTTCGGCCACTTCCTGCGTCTCTACTAATTCTTCCATGCCTAGTAGTATATTGTTGGCTACGAGTTTAGTCAGACTTCAGGTGAGTCCAAATAATTATGTTGTGGTTAGAGCCATTTTGGATAGTGCCTCTCAAGTTTCTTTTATTTCTGAAAGATGTGCAAACAAGCTTAAGGTTAACCTCGTTCACGATCCCTTCGTAGTGAGTGGTGTAGGTATTGCATCCGTCCCCTCATTTACGTCGTGCCACCTTGCCGTGGGTAACTTGAGTGGTGAATTGATTTCCCAGTCACATTGCTTTATGCGTTGTTAGGTGCGGAATTGACTGCTTCCTCTTTTGTGGGCCCAGTTTGCCACCTGGGTGATGGCCTTCCTCAAGCCGTCTTCACGTGCTTTGGTTATGTGCTAATGGGTGCAGCACCAATTGCTTTAAATGGCAATCCGTGCAACTTTAATCAGTGTGTTTCTCCTGTGTCTTTGGTGTCTTCTGCTGCGGAAGACTATCTTTCCAGGACCCTGCGCCGAGTAGAAGAACCCCCTCCCGCTCCGGCTGCCTTATCACCTGAAGATCAGCGCTGTGAGGAATTTTTCTTGCAGACGACTAAATTTCTGCCCTCTGGACGATATGAAGTTAGTCTCCCTTTACGACAGGAGCAATTGTCTTCCTTGGGGGATTCGTATTCACAAGCGCTCTCGCGTTTTCATGCTTTAGAGCGCAAATTGTTAAACATCCAGAGTTTAAGGCCCGTTACATGGAATTCATGCGTGATTATTTAATTCAAGGCCATATGACCCCTTTAACGACTGCCTCTAAATATTCCTCATCATGGAATATTTAAAAGCCATGGCGATAGGTCCAAAACCAGAGTAGTTTTTGATGCCAGTTGCAAAACTTCTACTGGCTACTCTCTGAATGATGTTCTTATGACAGGACCCAAGCTACAGGCGTTAATTAGTAATATTCTAACTTTGTTTAGAATTTACAGCTTTGTATTTGTTGACGATGTAAAGCAAATGTTTGGGCAAATTTTAGTCAGGGATTGTGCTTATCAATGTATTTTATGGCATTCCAATGTACTTGAACCTATCCCAGACTTATGCTTTGAAAACAGTAACCTACGGACTTAGTTGCGCCCCTTATTTGGCCATCCGTAGTTTACAACAATTAGCTTGTGATGAGGCCGAGACTTTCCCTCGAGCTTCTAAGTTAGTGCTTGAGAATTTTTTCGTTGATGACTTGGCTGCAGGTGCCCATACACTTGAAGAGGCCCAGGAATTGCAAAATGAAATTGTTGCCCTGTTGGCTAAAGGAGGATGTGTGTTGGACAAATGGGCCAGCAATCACCCCCAATTGTGGAAAGCTACTTGTTTTAATGAAGTTGCCACTCACCTTATTTTTTTTTTTTCCGGCGCTTCGACTACGATGGTTATTAGCGTACACTCATCTTATTGAACCTCAGTCTGTTTTAGGTCTGGTCTGGAAGCCGAACCCTGATCAATTTGAATTCCCTGCCACAGAAATGGTCTTTGCTGAGGATGCCCCGCTGACTAAGCGTTCAGTCATGGCTCAACTGCAAAATTATATGACCCCTGTGGCTGGATTGCTCCAGTAATATTCAAAGCGAAATGCTTTCTGCAAACGCTTTGGTGCAATCATTTAGACTGGGATACCCCTTTATCTGATGACTTGTCCCAACCCTGGAAAGGCTTTGTGACCATGTTGTCGACTAGTTTGGCAGAAGTAAAAAATTGCTCGTCCTTAGGGTTCTGCGTCGCCACCCATACAGTTACACGGGTTTGCTGATTCCTCCCAACTTGGATATGCTGCCGTCTTATATATTCGGCCAGCTTCTCATCAAGGCGTTTGTTGTACGCTTTTAACTGCCAAAACTAAGGTAGTCCCTCTAAAGACGATGACTGTGCCACGCCTTGAACTTTCAGGGCACATATTTTGGCTAAACTAGCTCACCATTTGAGGGAGCTGTTAAGCCGTCATATGTCCATTGAAAAAATATATTTGTGGACTGATTCTGCTGTTGCCCTGGAGTGGATTAAAAGCCCCTCCTATTTACTTAAAACTTTTGTAGCTAACCGGGTGGCCCAGATTTCTGAACTAACAGAAGGTGCCAAGTGGTCACATATCCCCGGCGATGTCAATCCAGCTGACCTTGCGTCGAGAGGTTGTTACCCTAATGAGTTAATTTCATCTCCGATGTGGTGGACAGGACCTCCCCGGTTGTACAAGTGTGAGGAATTTTGGCCTTCCATGCCACCTCCTGCCATTGTGGATGACCAGTTATTGGAATTAAAACCGGTAGCTGCCTGTTCTTTGGCGGTCACTCAGTGTGTCGCTCAATTATTTTCATCAGTGTCTTCTTGGATAAATGTACTGTAACTCTCATGATCAAGTGGTTTCCGTCAAGGCTCAAAGGCAAGAATTTGACTCCCGCAGAATTTGATGCCGCAGATTGGCCCATAACTATCTTAGGCACTACATACAATCAAGCGGACTCCCCGAAGATTTACTTGCCGTTAAACGGAATAAACCTGCACGAACTGCCATTCAACGGCTATATAGACGATTTTGGTTTAATGCGCGTCAGAGGTCGGTTGACCAACGCCCTGAATTATGAAGGTCAGTATCCCATAATTTTGCCTAAGAGACATTATTTAACTGATTTGTTAATTCGTCACACCCATATAAGGCTAGGCCATGCTGGACCCTCTCAGGTTCAACTCCAGCTATCTCTTACATACTGGACTCTGGCTGCGCGCCAAGTAATACGTACTATAATTTTTAATTGTGTGGAATGCTTCAGGGTAAACCCCAGCAATTCCCCACCGTTAATGGCCGATTTACCACCAGAACGTGTAAATCCTGCTCCAGTGTTCTATCACACTGGAGTTGATTACTGTGGACCTTTTGTTGTGAAGCCTTATCCTTTACGCAAGGCCCCCTTAATTAAAATATACTTATGCACATTTGTTTGCTTCGCCGTAAAGACGGTTCATCTAGAGGTTGCCCTAGATTTGTCCAGATTCCTTTTTGGATGTGCTGAGACGCTTTATTAGTCGTCGTGGATACCCCAAACAGTTAACGTCATTCTTAAGGATCCTTTGAACAATAAAATTGTTCAGAATTTTGCGGTGGAAAATAAAATTGAGTTTTCCTTTCTGCCTCCGGCTGCCCCATCTATGGGTGGTTTATGGGACGTGCGGTTAGATCCACCAAATTTCATCTTAGGCGAGTCATTGGGGCTAATATTCTTACCTTATCCCAATTTACTTCGCTTGCAACACAAATAGAAGGGATTCTTAATTCTCGCCCTTTGGCGGCGATGCCCGCTTCAACTCTCAGTCCGGGACATTTTATTATTGGGCGTGCCATTACTGCGCCTCCAGAATAGGACTGCGCTGACCTTAAAGATGGCTCCTTGCAAGATTATAAGTTGATCCAAGCCTTAACTCAACGCTTTTGGAAGCAATGGCGAATGGAGTACCTTGCTACCCTTCAATCTCGTGCCAAATGGTTTCATCCTGACTCTAATTTAAAGGTAGACGACGTGGTAGTGGTCGAAGAACCGAATTGTCCTCCTCGCCAATGGCCTCTTGGCCAAATTATTAAGATTTATTTAGCTCCGGACGGCGTTGTTCGTAAGGCTGAAGTTTGTACCCTATCTGGTACTTTTCTGCGTGCGGCAAGCAAACTTTATTGTTTGCCTACTGCCAACTAACCCCACTTATTACATTTATTTAGTCAAGTCACCATTTATAAAATCTGCATATTGTAGGGGCTAGATTACTAAATATATTTATTACTTTATCTAATTAAAGGTTGAACAAGTTCAACGGGGGTGTGTTCGGTATTTATCCAAATTCAAATTTGCCGCCGTTAAAATATTATAACTTATAACTATTTAGGCGGTGTCCTAATTGTAGAGAGGGGGTAGTCTCTTTAAAATTGCCTCTCTAGGTCAGTCACTGAATAATACTCAGACAAGTAAGGTGTATGTGTGTAATACGTAATTTGCCTTTGCCTATGCAATTTAGACCACCGCGCTCTCCTTCCGTGAAAACTTATATGTTATCACTTCTGGTTTTCCTCGGGGAATTAGTGTTAACAAGTGAGTCACTATTGTATACTCGTACGAGCAATATATATGCAGTAGACAGCACCTTCTACTTATACAGCTTAGATCACGTGCGATCGCCTTTCGTGAAAACCCATGTGTTGCCACATCTGGTTTTCCTCGGGGTTCGTGTTAATAAGTTGAATTCTTGTCGAGTGAGTGTCTCCGGATTCTCCCGGCCTGCTAAGGTTGATTGTACAAGCACATGATCTACTTCCGGTTGCTTCTCCGGCCTTACAGCTTTCCTGTCGCCCGTTTAAATACTTCATCTATTTTCATCAGCCGTACTGTGTGGACAACGACGCTGGAATTACAGGCATATGGTTCTTTTTGTTTCCTTTCCTGTCTCCTATTTCCTTGAATTCCCCATATGTGTTGAAGGACTTCAGTCGATCCACACTAACTTTGAGGTGTCTGCGTTTAAGGTAAGCGCCACTCCTTTTGGCTTGCTGAATATAATAAATGTTTTTGCTACTCATTTTCCATTTAATTTTAATATTCATTTTGTTCATGTTATATGAGTCCACTGGCTCACTCTTTACTCTTTATTCAACACATACAGTCCACTTAATATTTTCTGCCACTTAATATTCACTTAATATTTTTCTTTTAAATTTTACTTTTATTTCATTTATTTTATTTCCTGTTTTTTACCAAACAAAGTCAGATAGAAAAATTAAAGGAAGAAAATACCAGTTGTTACTTTTACAACGATTCGGAAGAAATTAAAGGTGATTACAAACCTTGAGTGCAGTGTTGCAAGGATGAGAATGGTAATATTCTGGGAGATGATCACACCATTGGAGAAAGATGGAAAAGATATTTTGAAAAATTACTTATTCCTAAGAATGAGCTCAAGAT
The DNA here is from genome assembly GCA_011037195.1 of Triatoma infestans. Lineage (NCBI taxonomy): Eukaryota > Metazoa > Arthropoda > Insecta > Hemiptera > Reduviidae > Triatoma > Triatoma infestans. The sequence goes on along the minus strand of JAAEAF010007559.1, from coordinate 14,116 downwards.
GATGGATGAAGATGTGTTCGCTGAAGAAGAAGATTTTAATAATGTATGTCCTACCGGAGAAAGAGGAAGTTATTGAGATTACTCATGGCAAGAAGAATATTAAAGCCTCAGGAGTTGATGGAATGAAGACAGTGATCCTTAAATATGGAGGAGAAAAATTGTGGGATGATCGTATAACATTATATATGAAATTTGGACGAAAGAAAAAATGTCAGATGAGTGGAGTGTTGCAGTTTTCTGACCGATCTACAAAAAAGGAGATAACCGGAAGTGCGACAAATATAAGGGCATTGCTCTATTAAATACAATATATAAGATTCTATACATTGCATTAAATAAAATAATAGCAACCACAACAGGACCCACAAAAAGAAGTGGATGTGTATCAGAGTGGATTCCGAAGAGACCGATCTACAGTTCATAACATATTCTCATGAGACAAATGAATGAAAAAGCACAAGAGTATAAAGTTAGCCTGCATCATTTATTGGTAGACCTAAAACAGTATATGACAGTTTAGAGAGGTCTAAGATTTTTAAAGATATGGTATAACATGGAATACCCAAGAAATTAACTTGCCTGTGTAGAATGACTCTCCAAGGTACCATGTGTCGGGTAAAAGTACGGAATAGCCTGGCTAATGAATTCACAATAGGCTATGGCGTAAGGCAAGGTGACCCACTAGCTCATACCATTTTTAACTTCGTAATGGAAGGTGTGATGAGGAACATCGCACGGACCCAGGAGGGATGATATGCAGCCGGCACACTCAGCAAATGGACTACGCCGATGACGTGGTCATTTCAACCGGAACCTTCTCAGCAATGTCTAGAGTTCTTGAAGAATTCGCTAAGGGAGCGAGTAGTTGGGAGCTTAAAATAAATGACCTTATAACCACTGGTATCTTTTAGAAGAGGCAATCAACAATAGCTCTGTCCATCACCTGACAATAGGCTGAAGAAGCTGAAGAAAATATCTAACGGTAGCTGAATTCGAACCCCGGTTCTCCGGGTGGAAGTCGAACAAGAAATATCTTGGGCCGTTATTTCTACAGATAATGGCATGGTAACAGAAATAAAAGCAAGGATTGCTTCAGGGAATCGTTGTTACTATGCAGTCCAGAAGGTTTTAAATTTCAAAACACTGCGTATGAGAGTGTTAGTATATAAGACCATAATACGACCGGTAGTCATGTATAGGAGCGAAGCGAAGGTCCTCACAAAAGCGAGTGAGAGACTTCTCAACGTGTGGGAAAGAAAAATATTAAGGAAAATGTATGATCTGTAATGGGTTAACGGTGAAATACAAATTTGGAGCAACCCTGAAATTAGAGAAAAATACTTCTATCCGGACATAGTTGCTATTGTTAAAAAGGATTTGTTGAGATGGTTGGGACATGTGGAGAGGATCTGTATAGGAAGAGTTCCCAAAAAAATGTTATATGGCAAGATTGGGGGAATGAGAAAGAAAGGAAGGCCACGGTATTAGGTCGTAGAGGAGGATTAGAGTCAAAAGATAGAGGAGGGAGGCAGTTGATAGAGAGGAATAGGGAGAATTGTTGAGGAAGCCTAGGAAGTGAGACATATAAGGTTTAGTGCAATACGGCTGTGTTTTTATGGAGAAAATTGCAGAAATGAAATTACTATCAGGTAAAAACATGCTTCAGTCTAATCGCTTTTTTTTATAGTTACTCAATACCGTAAACAAACCTCACAATCAGAACGAAAGTTTAAAATATTACAATATAGATTCGATTTTAATTGTAAATGACCGGAAAATATAGAAGTGGTCTAGGTTAAAAAAATTATTATATTCTTCATGTTGGTTTTGTAGGATCTAAATTCTCTAAATCTGAAACCATGTCTAGCAAATAGTTTTAAAATAGAACTTTTATAACTAAAATGTTTCATAGCCTAATGGGATTCAGTTAGTCTACTTTGAAAAGATTCTGAACTAAAATCATTTTCCGAGATCACAATAACTCAGCAATCCTCAAGAAGCACTTTGGCTCCAATTTACTCCACCCTGCAACTATTTGCCTCCTATCAGTTATATTGTTACATTATATGTTATATTTTTTAATTAAGTATTTTTCCAGGCGTTCACGTGCGGATTTGCACATACGAACCAGCCGTCACTGGTAACAACTATTGCTAAGTTAATAAATTTATCAAATCAGGATTTAGGCTGTACTTAATAAAATTAATCTTATGCTTTGCAGGTTTATGGAGGAACTATATTTTATTATCACCACGATCCACGCTCGCAGGTACGAGCAGTAAAGGAAGTGGTAATTCACGAAAATTATTCTATATTTGGCATTCCAGAAAACGACATTGCTATACTTGTGGTAAGCATCTTTCTAAAAGCTTTCTATGACAATTTTATGATCATATATATATATATATATATGTGTGTGTTGTATAATTAGATGTACCTCAATTTAGTAATAATAGTAATAATTAAAATAATTCTTTATTCCTTATCACAGGACAAGGAGAATGATCCTGTGTACAAAGGTTGGACACATAAACAATAGGCATTTCCAAATTTATAATAGAAATTATAGAAAAAATTTAAAGTTTACTGGTATTAAGAGAAAATGGTCTTTTACATTTATTCGGGAAAATTCATTTAAGGGCAATTTTTGGAGAAGGTAGGGTTAAGTTTACATATAAAGTGCTATTTCAGTTTGGCATACAATTTTGTCATCTAATTATATTAATTTGGATTAAAAATGTCGTCAAAACTCCAAGTTTGAAGAAAAACGAATGATCAAAAGTGCGTTTTTACTGAAAAGTTTTTTTTCAGTTTTCTGCTACTTTCTCTGAAGCGGCGGTTTCAGTTAACTAACGATTTTAATAATGTGAACTAAGCATATAAAGAGCTATAATTTGTATTTGTAACATTTTTACGGGGAAAGTTATTTAAGAGGTATTTTGCATGAGAGGTGGTGTTATTTCTTTCTCTAAAGTGCTACCTTAGGTGATTATATGATTCTACATCTAAACAAAATTAAATTTTTTGTTTGTTTGTTTATTTTAAAAAAAATCTGTTAAATCAGATAAGAGTAAATGCTATTGCTCACTGCTGATACGGTTCACTTGTGGATCTTGAGTTGAGAATCACACTCGTGGCATGTTAGAGCGTTGGTAGCGCATGGGATCCCTAGGCCACTACTTCTTCAGTCTCCTTGTTGTATCCGGTGGCAAGCTAAAGTTAGAGATGAGAGAATTGTTATGTTGTGATAGTTATTCGTGAAATTTTATTATTTGGTTGTGACTGTATCTGTCCCAAATGGGATATTGTTGTCAGTTTAATGAAAGGTTTGTTATGTAGTAGGGTGCTTCAGTAACTTATCGTAGAAGTTCAGATTAGAAAGCCTGTGTTCTGTATAGGTTGGAAGGTTTGGTAGATCCAAAACTTCGCAACCGGCCAGCCAAATAGTTCGAATAATACTTTTGTAAATTAGTACCATGTACATTGTAGAGTTTGTCGATTAGTTTTCCATCTAGCAGTCGTTGTATCTGCGAAATCTCTGGTAAATGTTTGGTGAGGGGGGTTCAAGTTAGTCGGTAGTCTAATTGGAGTCCAAGTTAGCTTGTAACAGCTTGCTCCGGGAGCGGTTGGTTGTCGAAGTAAACACGTAATGTTGGGCATGTACATTATTGAATGTCGTCAAGATATTCTTGTAAGTGATTGGTTGCTGCACTTGGTGGCTAGCATGTCCTGAATCGTTGGCAGTGTCGGCTGCAGTGGTCGTCGTTAGAGTTTCTGTGAAAGTTGTATGTTTTGACAAAATAAATTTCCAAACTTCGGAGTCTCAAGAAATATAGTAAACCAAAAGTGCGTTATCACTGAAGAGTTTCGTCAGTTTTCGCTATTTTCGTCACAAAAACTCACAGGAATTTCGCTATAGTAACTATAAAATTTGACAATCCATACAAGTTTGTAAACTGCACTGTGGGAAAGTCATGTGAGTGTTTCACACCAGATTTTTTTATTGCAACTGAACCCGCAACACTTCCGAGGTACAACCCCCTAGTATAGTCTAAGCACACTATTTTAAACAATAATAGAAGTAGAACTTTTCACCATAAGACAAGTATGTGATAAAAGATACATGAAAACTCAATGTCACAAATTTGACACGATTACAATACTTCCTCATACAAGTAGGAAGATAAAGTAAAAAGGTACATCGAAATCCTCCAATTTAACAAGTTGTTTCTTGAACAAGCATGTTTGAATTTTAACGACTGCAATATTCCTCACATCCACCTAATTTTTCCTAGAAATATATTTAAAATAAAAGTGTTAGTTCATATCTGTATAGGTGTATTCCATGTTTAAAGGAAATCGTTATAGTTCTTTTTTGTAATAGGATCCGAAGAGAGGGATCTAAAGCAGAAGAGAGATACATAAAAATGTTGTAATTTAATTTACAGTAGAGTGGCAGAAATAAAAGCAGTCTTTCACGTATGTAACATATTGAAGGCTAATAGATCTCATATATTTATTCATAATAACACCTTTGGAATTTCCAGAAAGGATCAGTATTTTTATTGAAAGTTGTACACATTATTTGTCCATTTCTTCTTTAGAGGACTCGTTTTTCAAAAAAATTATTATTTTAGGAGATTGGTTCTTGCACTTTTTAATTTCTTTATAGTGTTTTAATAGGTGATTTTTCTGCGAAGGAGATGAGCTCAGGCGATTCCCTAGGTTTTGGTGTACCTAGTAATAATAAACTAGTATAAATTATATACTAAATATGACTATACATTTCAATTGATTCAAATTACATATAAATTTCATAGTAAGACGAGATACACATCTAATGATAAACTAGTATATAGAACTGCATTACTCTAGTATTTTGCAGGACCAGGAAAAAATAACTGGGCCATCTACCAAGCACAAAGAACGAAAAACTGAAAGAATTAATCCTTCGATTTTCTCACCTATTTTCTGATACTCTGCTCCGGACCGATAAGATAAGCCACGACATAGAAATCATGAATTCAAGCCCTATCAAGCAACATCCATATGGGATCAACCCTATAAAGCAACAAAACATGGATTCCGAAGATCAGTATTGACTGGAAGACGACCTCATTGTACACAGCAGAAGTGAATGCATCTCGCCATTTGTTCTTGTCCCCTAAATAAACAATAGCTTTAGACTGTGATTCTACTACAGAAAGCTTAATGGCATTACTAGATCGGATTCATTTCCGATTCCGATGGCAAATGATCGTATCTTCAGAATAGATATACTAAATATAAGATGAAGTTCGACTTATTTTTAAAGGGACAGCAGGTCCCTTTAACTGAGAGAGCAAAGGAGTATTCGGCTTCTATCAGTAAAAAGTCATGTCATTTTTCATGCAAAATTCATCTGCCACTTTCCAAAGTCTGATTAATTCAATTACCACTGATCTAGAAGGATCTGATACTTATAATGACGACGTAGTTTTGTACCATAATAGTTGGGAAGAACATATAAAAATCATTCAGGAATCCTATAGCAGATTCACTGAAGCCAACTTAACCATGACCCTCACGAAAAGCGAGTATGGTTGTGTCCACATAGTATTTCATGGTCATGTGGTAGGACAATGGAAGTGAAAGTGGTTGAAGCTAATGTTAAGTCTATTTCTGATTATTCTATTGTAATAGCAGAAAGGTAAGGCGTTTCCTGGGCACGGCTTGATTCTTTTAAAAATTTTTCCTTAATTGTAGAGCCCCTTACATATCTATTAAAGAAGAGGTGGACAAATGAATGTCCTAGATCTTTTGAATGCATCAATGCCATGCTGGAATATGCCCCAGTACACACTGCGCCAAATTTAATCACCAGTTTTGGGATTCACAGTCCCAACATCACTGTTGCTTGATGACCAAGCCAGTGATGTTGGGAATGGTGGAGTCCTAATTGCAAGAGGATATTAATGGTATAGACTATCAAGTTTGCTATTATTCTAGGAAATATAGTAGACATCAAAATATTTTCCACCATTGAAAACGTGTGTATAGCGCTCGAAGTATAAACTTCGAAGTTTATATATATCCTTGTGGCATTCAAACGATTGTTTATACTGATTACAATCCGCTCGTTTATCTTCAGAACAGAAAGAATAAAATCAAAGATTGCTAAGATGGTATCTGTTACTGCAGAACTATGACATATATCAAACATGTCAAATGAAAAGACAATACAGTACCAGATAGCCTTTCTAGAATTCATAAATAAATCTCCAGATTAAAGTAAAAAAAAAAATTTGTTTTGACGTTGGTAAGTGTTATGTATGGCAGTATGGTGGGCAGAAGAAGGTAATGAGAAGGTTAGGATTAGTGAATTAATGAGGCTACTTTTGGGTTTATCATTGTATATACTTCATGTAAGTCCTGTATTAAGAGAATATATGTATGGTTGTTTATAAATTAATGTATATTTTAAACTGTGATTAAATAATTTGTCATTTTATTTTTAATAGCTCACATTCTATTTGTATATAATAACCATACATGAACCACTATCAAGCAAGGTATTAGTAAGCAAACAAGTATCGCATATACTGAACCAGACTACATAATTTTTCGAATAACATTCACTGACCTAATATACTTTAGCACTCAAATAGCGCAGTGGACTAGCATGTTCAAGAGAAGGGAAGGTTGCCCTTAGTTTTTCTCTTCCTAGGGATCACTACAATCCGAAGAAGGGCGTTTTGTCTGCAAAGAGAGATAAAGTGCACTGAGATGATTCCGGGGGCCATATAAATTTCGACATTTTTTAAATAAATAAAAGCAGACTGCTTGCCAATGGACTATACGCCGACTTAGTGACTAAGGCAACTTAATACTTTCTTTCATAGTCCCTCAGACGTGATTTCACTGAGCTAGAAGTAATATTCAAAACTAATGCGAACTACTTTTAATATAACTTTCTTGCATAAGAAGTTTTCCGACACATTTTTTAAAATATATGAAATGTAGAAACTACCACCCAATTTATATTGGTTACAGAGGAAACAAAATGATTAGTTCAAGAAATTTTATAAAAAAAAATGTAACATTTACAATAAACATTCTACAATTTAACTCTTGTCGACAAATTGTTTTAATGGGACAAAAATTCTCCTTCCAATAATCTGTTTTATTTTGTTTAAATACGGCACTGCGACCAAAAGTGATCTATTATGCTCTAGATGAGACTACTCACCTTCAGCAACCATTCAGATCAAGATCTCTGAGGAGTCTCAGTACTTGGGAAATTTCTAGAAACGGTATATTTCTTCCAACGCCTGGTAACTACCCAGGAATCCAAATCTTTTCTGGGTTAGAAGGTGTATTAGGGTTATTCATGAGAAGGGTAGTAGTTGCTTCTTGCTAACGCGTTGTAACTGTTAAATAAACTGTTCTAAGGCGGACCCTGTAAGGCTGGCGCAGCTGTTTTTAAGCAAACTGTCCCCCTCTACTCTGGCCCACATAGCACGTAGATCTCTCAGTTTTGTGTCTATGTCTCTCTCTCTCTCTCTGCTTTAGATTACTCTCTTCGGATTCTATTACTTTTTCGAAAAAAATCAAAAAACCTAAAAACCCGCTCTGTAAAATCGCATTTTCCTTTAACCGATTTTTGTCAATTTTTGAATTCTATCAATGTATGTAATGTGAATAATTATTATGTAGTGGGTATAACCATATTATAGCGAATTCGCAGTCAAATAGATAAAATCATCCGGTACCACAATCTGGTTACCGGCAAATTAGAACACTGCAGGATCTCGGTGCGAGACCATAGACAGGTCTTGCTTAAGCAAGTGTGTAGCAGCCCATGAGGTTGCTGGTTTTAGAATTTTGCCACATAAGTCGGAGGATCACTACGATTGGGCAGATTGTAAAAGCTGAGAATCTGTTGGTAAACGAATCAATGGATATTATAATAATGATAGAGGAAGATTAGATAAAATGTCAAATTGAGCCTGAGAAGATACGAAACCAAATGAGGTACAACGGTATTTGTAGTATTAGATACAAATGGCACATTAATGATAGGTTATATCAAACCGGAACATATGATTTGAGTGGACAGTCAAGAGACCCACCTATCTTGAAGTAAAGGTATAAAATTAATATTATATATAAGTAATAAACTGATGTTGAAGACATCGATTTTTTTTGTATCGCACAAGTGGCATCCGCCAGATTATAATAACTAAAATTAAATAGTGAGTTACAGATATAAAGGATGGGAAATATAGGAATCTTTACCCACAGATGGTTGTAAGAAGTTAGCATAATCAATGTGCAACTGGCGGATTTGACGCTGCCTGAACTTGGTTAATTCGATGCAGCGCTGCAAAATCGAATTTTCAAAGTAAAAATCCCTTATCTTTCCAATTCAACTTCCTTTATGACATACCAATATAACTGTCTTCCTTGTATTTAATGTTAAACCATTTAATTTACAATATTCTGCCAGTATATTTAGTTTGCGCTGCGTGTCATACCAAGAGTGACATAGAATAGTCGTGTCATCGGCGTAAAGCAGAAAACTGAGATCTCTGTTACTAAATGTTAATTCCGGTAATGTTTCGATCATTACAAAAGTTACAACATCTGAGACATATAAGGAAAATAGCAAAGAGGACAATATCTCCCCTTGAAGAACGTCTCCTCTGACGGATATATAATTAGAGTCAGCGGTGCCCTCTACAATTTTAAAGCTGGCATTATATAGAGATTCATTATAAGCCTTAAACATTTACCGCCTACTCCAAGATTGTACAACTTATGCCACAATCGTAAGTGGGGCACCGAGTCGAAAGTCTTTAAAAGTCTAGGAAAATCAAGAAAACTTTTCTTTTTTCAATCTGAGATGAACATTAATAGCGGTACAAAACACGAAAATGTTATCACTGCACCCTCGATTTTTTTTAAACCTCATCTGTTCTTCCGGTATCAAATCCATTGATTCCACCCAATTAGACAACCTCTTATAAAAAAATAATGGTGGTAAATGTTCGTAATTGAATTAAACATTGCAATCCCCCTATAATTATATTGGTTTGACGGATCCCTTTTTTTATGAAGCAATTTTAATTTTATTTTCGCCCATTGTACAGGAATATTTTCGCTCCTTAGAATATTCTTAAACATAGTTAATTGGTGATTTAACCATTTTTCATCTAACTCTTTGTAGCACTCATTAGGGATCAAATCGAACCCAGTTGCTTTATTATTTTTACAACTATTAATGTTTTGCATTAAATTTTCAACAGCAATTTCACGATCAAGTTCAGGATGATAAAAATTAAAAAACATTAATACATTAGTGAACTTTGGAGGGAGAATATCTTGATAAAATTTTTCCTACTGCTGCACAGTGATGGGGCATGCTTTAAAGATCTTAGATTTATAAAAGTTTACTTTTGACCAAAATCAGATGGGTTTTTAACATTTCTCAAAATTTTTCAAAATACTCGAATTTACAGTTATTTATCAACAGTTTATATACTTTTCTAGGCTCAATATATGTTTGTATTACTTCACAATTGTAATGAGACTGCCTACATTACTTATATAATTTTCTAGTTAATTTCTTTTGAATATAACACTACTCTGTGAACCATGGTTTATTGGAATTTGTCTTAGCAGGGGTAAATTTGTTCATAATCAAAATATTGGAGTCAAACATAGAATTTAACACAGCATCACAGAAGTTTATATAAAGCTTTTCAGCAGAAGCACTCTCATAAGAAACCAAATTGAACTGCTCCATAAGGGCATTAAATTCATTTAAATTATTACTTGATTTATTAAAAATTGGAATTAGAATATCATTAGAGTAGTTAAGCAATGATGATATGTCTACATTATCTACAGATTCTACATAACCGTTTGCACCTCTATAACCGTATATAACCGTGGGTTTAAATCAACCATTTTTATGATAAATTTTGGATCATTATCAACTCAAATCATAGTGGAAAATTTATTTCTAAATTTTTGTTAATTCTCTAGAGCAAACATTTTCTTCCATATATCAGCCATTGTTATCAACAATAATAAAGTATTCAAGTTATAAGATAGTAATAAGTAATAAAATTGTAGCTTGTAACTTCTCTTGCTTTTATATATACGTCACAATATATATAACAAAATGCAGTTGGTACATTAGCTATCAACGACTCTTCAATTGGGTCTGCATTATGTTAAATCAACTTAGCAGAACTACTGTATATTCATCTTCATGGAATGTTGTATTGTTTTCATATAGTCATTTAGCGTACACATAGCACATAGAACCTTCCCGATTATGACGAGGTACTAATTAAAAGACGGCCGCCATGCTGCGCAAAAATGAGATTTAGAACCCGTGATCCAGAAATAAATTGGGCTGGAGAAAAGCTGTTTAAGCCAGCACAATTAAAAGGGCGATTCCACCTGTACATTGTTCAAAACCGTCGTCGAAATAGTGATATAAAATCAGAATTGCAAGGAGCTGAACAGTCTGAAGATTAATATGAAGTTGAACAGAGCAGACAGAATGACGACTAGAATACGTCATTAGTCTTCTAAAATTGGGAAGTAGTCTTCATGGGCCTAGAAAAACTCTGATTGGCTGAAGTTGGGAAACGTAGTGGAGCAGACCTACCTCAAATACAATATGACTTACAGTCAACATATAGAACATATTATGGCATTATTAAATAATGAAATATTTTTATAAAAATATAAATAAGTATTTATTTAGTAACTTTACACTAAATGATATTAAATGGATATTATTCACCTGGTCGCCAACACACCACAATATTTTCGGGGAAGTCCCCCTACGAAAAAGTATCTCCCAATTTAAGTAGTATATTCAAGGAACTATAAATATAAAAGCGAGACATAGTACGTATTGTATGGATTTGTTTCCTTTTATGACAGCACCTTATTTATTAAGATAATCATAAAACACTATTATGATTATTAATATGAAAATACACAAATATAGGTAATAATTCTTATTCATTTGTATGATAATTTGTAATTTTTATTAACCGAATATGTTCGAATAATGCCAATCAATGCTTAAAAATATAATATGTATCCAATAATGTTGAATATACTCTAATGAATTGATTTTACATGTTTGTCTAACAGGTGGCTGCACCGTTTGTTGAAACTTTCCGAATAAGTACGGCACGTCTACCAAATAGATTATGGTTTAATAAAAACGTTTATACTTCGGTATATGAAACTAGTATTAGATATGGGCAAGCTGGAACATTTGGTACTATAGAGATGAATGGTATTCGCCTCCAAGGCGACGCTAGTTATAACTGCAAGTATTGTGACAGTGAGTTCTTGTAAGTAACTCATAACAGTTTATTTATAATACCTCAATTAAAGACCAATTCCGCATAACTTTTTATGTTGTAAATTAGATTTAGTAAGTAGAATAAATCCTGGCTCAGATGTGAGTATTGGCCGAACAATGCAACACCAAGTACACGAGAGTAGGCAAGGCTAAGCTATATTTTATGTTATACATTCTCTTACTCCAAATAATAGAGTAAGTACTGCAATTGCTGCCGATGTTCGTTATTGAGTTTTTACCGGAAATACATGTTAAGATCGCGTGAAAAATCATTTTGTCGAATGGCTTGTGCGCGTGGTTTTAAACTAAATATCTCAAAACCTAAAAATCGGGAAATGGCCAAACTAGTATTGGGGTTAGGTATTACATATAGCCGGTTCTGACACGAAGGTTTCTGACAAAATTGTTCATTCGGAGTTGCGACATTAGTGAGAGGTTTCTTTTCAATGTTTGCGATTTTGTCGAAATCTGCTCCAACCATTTAGTTGAAATCCTTTTGCTAAAAAAATGATTTTAGAGTAGTTTTGTGAGTCTGTTAGCCAGGTTTAAATTTAGCTAACACGCAAGACCGCTTTGATGTAGCCTCTGGGGCGTTTGTCACCAGATTTTATGCTGCTGGCTTGGTATCCGGTCAAACAGTTAAGAGAATGCTGGCACAAATTTGTGCTACCCGCTCAGGCTTTGACCCTCAATATGCAACCTCGTTCATCGAAGTCAATTTTGTAAGCCATTCGCCAATTTGGGCTACTTACTGAGTAAAACTACTTGTACTGCAGACCCCACTAGTGTTTGCTTGTTAACGGCCGATATATAACCAAGGTAAACAAAAGTATTGACACCATATCTCAGCATTTACCTGAGGAAATTGGTTTCACACAAATTTATTATGCAAGCTAAAAAGGAAAAGCCACTTCAACCTCTAGTAGATTAAACATGGTGTACAAAGAAAATAAATTTCAAACGGAAGAAAAGCATAACACAGGATAATTCTTTCGTGAAGCGAAGTAAAAGCGACACCTTTGCGAAACATAAATTCAAGATCAAATTTAATGAATTTTCAATTTAGATTACCAATGGAGGGACACTAATCAGTAACTGCAGCAAACCGAAGTTTATTGTTAATAAATTCCTAATTTCCGTAGAACCGTACAAAGTAATTTATTATATAATCATTGTTGAATCATATGATAACAAACTGAGGAAATGGAGTTAAATAATGGAAGAGATATATTAGTTGCATTAATGTTTGACGATAACCAATGCCGAATACAGAGTTTGAGTTTTCCTAGAGTTTCATTAATGTTCTGCAAGGGATACATAAGCGCCTGGTACGGGGTTCAATGGCCTAAAATCGGTATAAAACCGACATTGTAGTTGCCCGTCTTCTTCCTTACCAGAATGATAGGTGCCGACCAAGGACCGAACCGAAACTTTTAATGTGCTTTAATTTTATTTAATTTTTTTTTTTCACATGGGCTATTAAATAAGTTATAAATTGGATGAGTCAGAAAAATATCACATGCACACACAAAGTTTAAAACAAACAGCTTATTATTAAAGAATTTTAGATAAAAATACAAACGCACACAATCAGCATTGTATTTGGTGTGAAACATATCAACTTTAATAATTGTCAAATACATCAACATTAATCACTAGTTGTGGAAAACAAGATGATTTCCAGTAGTTATAAGTTCAAGTATTTCATATTATATAGACTGGATTATATCAAAGATTCAGAAGAAAAAACTGATTATGTTCCACCCAACAGAATGACTTCCATGTGCACACTAAATTCATAAACACACTAATGGCTTTTCATTTCCCCCTCTCTCTTGGCACTTCCACTATTATTATTACTGTTTATTATTCAAGTCATATCGATAACATATATATATATTAATTTTCTTCTTTTTTTTTTCAGAAATGGGGATTATTATGACGAAAATGGAACAGTTATAGCTAAATTAATGTGCTGCCAGGGGCACTCCAAGAGATATGCAGACCGTGGATTCGGGTTCGTACACGTCTGCTATGGCGGTCTTGGCTGCGGACTGATGAGCTACGATCACGAAATACTTACAATGCACTCCATAAATTATCCACAAAACTGTAGTCGTTATGCAGGATCACCAGAAATTTTTCAGAGATCGACAATTTGTCGTGGTGGCTACGAGGTGCGACAAATTCAAGTGTTTTTTTATGTTGACTGGATTAGAGCAAATCTAAAGTTGAAGAAAGTGAAACAGTTTCGTCCATACAGAATTCGTAACAAAAAGATTAATTTAAAACCGCATATACCGTTATTAGTTTACTTAACCCTCATTGCCATTGCAATTATTGTATTCTTAATTTGTAATCGAGCTGTTTTTGGTAGAATTCGTCTCTAGTTCATCAATAAAAATTATATTATTATAAACATTAATAAAAAAAATATAAAAATAAGTATATTCTCTTCAAACTGGCTAACTTGTTCAATGAATAATACTGTGCATTATTCTCTCATAATTTGAATAATAAAGATCAATATGTGGGTATTATGTTTCATAATCCTAGTTTACCGGAATCATAACCGGCATTATCGGAACATTAGATTTTCCATTGCTCTAAATTATTTATGTAGTATGTATGTAACCGTATAAGAAATTATCAATATTTATTTAATTTTACGATGAATGTACACTGTAAGAGATCGTGGTCATCGGATGACAACTACTAACCCTAGTATGTAAACGCAGA
>JAAEAF010007558.1:0-51482 GCA_011037195.1 Triatoma infestans | reverse complement strand
AACTGCAAATAGATGCAATAGTTTTGGTATAGCGATGTTGAATATGTAACATATCTTACGCTTAGCACGTTCTTAGAGCGAGTTGATTAAAACTATCCACAGGCAAACTTATATCATACATACTCCTTCTGAAACGCTTGGCACAAAGAAACCATAATAGATCATTTTTTCTTAGATCACAGCGGATTTAACTGAATAATCACTTCCACTTCACAATCAACATTTAACATCTATCTTTATACCAGTTTTAAGTTCATATGCGCCTAGACCAAAACTGAAATTTATTCAAAATTATAGGGAAAAAAAAAAATTTGGCAGGTACAAACGGAAGGTGTTTACACTGTAATTCAGAAGAGGGCGCCAAAACATTATACAAACTCAAACAAGATTTAAAATGTAATGGCGCAGATTAAAATGAATTTTTCTAGAAATCATTGTAGCCGTTTTCAAAAAAATTACAAAAAAAAAACTTATAAGCCTATTCAATAAATCGCACTTCCGGTTAATCGATTTTCTTCATACTTGGCAGAAACATACATTGTACTCTGAAGTGGTCCTCTAAGAGTGTAGAAGAAAACTTAACGCTATTGTTCGTGTAATGCGGTGGTAGTATCTAAACCGAATCTCAAGTTTGAGCTTCCTGTGATCTTTCGTTTTTGAGATATGCTGTTCACATACAATCGCGCGCGCTCACACAGACCATTCTCTAAAAAAACTTTTTGTCGTACTCAGGGAGTTCTCAAAACATGTATTTCCTGTAAAAACTCGATATCGAAAATTTGTCACGATATCAATACTTCCTCTTACTTTTTTCAAAGGGAAAAGTTTTTTCTGTTTTAACTTCCACAAGGTGTTAGAATTAAAGTTTTTAAAAAACAAATATCAGGGCGACCCGCAGCCGAATACAAAACCAGTTTGCGACCCAGGCTGCATTTTTACTTTCTCTTACTCCCTAGTAAGAGGAAGTATTGTAATGGTGTCAAATTTTCGATATCGAGTTTTAACCGGAAATATCCGTTTTGAGATCCCCTGAGTCCAAAAAAATGGATTTTAGCAAATGGTGTGTGTGTGTGTGTGTGTGTGTGTGTATGTATGTAAACAGCTTAGCTCAAAAACGAAAAACCGCAGAAAGTTAAAATTTGATATTCCGTTTAGGTATCACCATGAGATCTGACTGTACGTTATCTGTCAAAATTCCTCAACCGGAAGTACTACTGTACTAGT
The DNA here is from genome assembly GCA_011037195.1 of Triatoma infestans. NCBI lineage: Eukaryota > Metazoa > Arthropoda > Insecta > Hemiptera > Reduviidae > Triatoma > Triatoma infestans. Next base: position 50,258 of record JAAEAF010007558.1, on the reverse strand, counting down.
TTTTTTATTTAATTTTTTGCGTTTTTCTCAAAAATGGCTCCAACGATTTTCTTCAAACTTGTTATATCAACTACACATACAAAGTGCTACAACTTTAATTAAAAACATTTCTCTCGGAAAATTCATGTAAGGGGTGGGGTTAGGTTTTCATCTAAAGTGCTATTACAGTTTATTAGACAATTCTATCATCTAAATAATGTTAATTAGAATTGAATATGTTGTTGAAATTCCGAGTTTGCAAAAAATGGGATAACCGGAAGTGCATGTTCTTTACCACTTTACTAAATAATTTTTTTTCCACTTTTTCGCAATTTTCTCAAAAATGGCTCCGACAATTTTGTTGAAACTTCATATATAAACTAAACACACTAAGATCTATAACTTTTATTTAAAACATTTCTCTGGGAAAATTCATTTAAGGCACTTTTAGGGAAGGGGTGGGGTTATGTTTTTCTCTAAAGTGCTATCATAGTTGATTATACAATTCTATCATCCAAAGAAAATTAATTAGAAATAAATAGATTGCCAAAATCCTGAGTTTCAAGGAAATTAGTAAACAGTTTTTTCAGTTTTCGACGTAAATTTGGTACACAAACTATAAAATTTGTCAATTATAATTTTGATAACTGGAATAAGAGAAAGTAGTGTGAGTGTTTCACACCAGATTTTTCTCTAAATCATCCAGAATGATAAATTTCCAATTTAATTATTAAACAATATACTAAATAATCCGTTGTAATAATTGGTCATGTAATAATAATTTAATTTTTTAAAAATATAGATTCCAATGGGAAGCAACTTGTTTTGATGGCAGTTGTAAAGATGGTACGCTGCTTCCTGATCTAAATGACTGTTCTTATTATTATACTTGTGATAAAGGAAAAAAAGTCCGTCAAAAGTGTAGTTTGTTCCATTCATTCGATCCAGTCGCACAACAGTGTACATGGACCAAACATTGTGAACGAAATCCATGCACTGGAGATTGGACTCACGTTTCACAAGATTGTACAGAGTATACAACCTGTAAAAATGGTTATAAAATTAAATATAGTTGCCCAATTTTTACAAAATATGTGGATGGTGAATGTAGATACTCTGGAAATTGTATTCAACCAGATGCTTTGGTTAAAAAGGTATGTATTTTTTTTTTTATTTATATTTATTTTGTGCTTACAATTATATTAGTAAACAAGCAAACATTAAGGCAAATAACTATAACTATTAAAGCAGTTAACTGTAGTATAAAGGAGGCATTTTCCAAGCTAAAAATCACGCGGAAAAAATCGGAAAATGTGGATCATTCGCTTTATTTATCTTGTCCATGTTTATGCAATCCGTGTAAAATGTGAAATTCTGTGAGACCACTTTAGGTAAAGTATGAGTAATTTAGCCTAACTAAGTAATAAACAAAGAAAATACTAAATGCCATTAGTAATTAAAAATTAACAATCCAAGCAACATCTCACACTTCTTATAATTAGAAGGGATTTTTTTTTCTTTGCTTTCACTACTGCGCTCACGTTTAAGAAATATTGTAATGGAGTCGAAATTGAGAGTCAAGGGTCCTGACGCTCTCGCCTTTCGTGCAAGAATTCAGTGTTCGATTCACATGAGGGCAAAGTCGGTGTTGACCCAGCTTCGTGATAAAAAAGTGGGAAGCTACAGTTAGTAGCGCCCTAGGTAGCGAAGGCCGGAACTAAACGGCGTGGAAACTGCGGCGTGCTTACCACACACACCCTAATCAAATCGCCGACTGGCAAGCCTTGGCCCTTTACGGGCTGTTGCGCCATAGGTAGGGGTGAGAGAATTAAGGTGTCACGAAAAAACAAAAAACTGGTGTCCAATAGTCACACGATTTTCACTTATTGCTGTTAATAAAAATTATAAAATTGACAAATTTGTTTTATACTTGGATATTGTTAAATACAGACATGATGGGGACGACAGTACTAACTGTAGCTTCTACCCAAAGCAGGTAGTAGATGGAGTGATGACAAGAGAACGTAACTATGTGAGCGTAATTACATGAGCACTGTCGTAATTATCATATCGACTAATAACGTAGTTATGTGAGCGTACAAACCTTACATTGAAATTTAACATCTTAGATTCCTCAAAACCCTCTAAGGCCGAAAAACCAATTTTCCCCAGAAAAGTGCTTCAAATAAAAGTGACAGGCATTTATGAGTGTAAATAGTTCAAGAAATTTAAAGAAAATCAATAAAGTATCACTTCCGGATTAATCAATTTCCGGTGGTACCCTAAATGAAAGATAAAATTTGAGTTTCCTGTGGTATTGCGTTTCGGAGATTGGTACATGTACATGGAGATTTTGTAACCGATTTTTTTTCAAATTTCGAATTCTAGTTTTTAATTTACACTAATATTTTATAGATGCTTAAACTGTTCATTATATAATGTGACATTTTAGATGGAAAAACTTCAAAACTCTCCAGAAATCAATTTTCTCTAGAAAAATGTTCAAATAAAAGTGATAGGCTGCTGTATGTATAATTAGCATACGAAGGTTAAAGAAACTCGTTGGAGCCAATATATAAACAATTGCGAAAAACTGAAAAAAAAAAAAACAAAAAAAAATCTGGTGTGTAACACTCGCACGACTTTCTCTTATTCCTATTGTTGTTGTTGTTGTCGCTGGGCTACAGCCCATTACTGGGCCCTAGCTTCCTCAATCCGCCTCCGCCAGAATTCTCTATTTTTTGCGGCAGCCTTCCAGTTTCCTTATATCCAACATATTTCTAGCGTCCTCATTTACCTTCATGTGCCCACCGCAGTTTGGCACGACCAACTCTTCTTACTCTCTGCAATTTTTCTTTGTTGATCATTCTGGGCAACACGTAGCCATTGCCATACTGGCAATATGTTCCGCCCAAGCCCAAGCCTCCTGGAATAAATCCATCACCTCAGCATTCGTTCTTCTCCTCCAGGTCACATCCTTCCTAACTGGGCCATACATTTGTCGCAGGATCTTTCTTTCGAAAGTTTGCAAAGCCTTGTTCCTCTCTTTTAGGGATAACCCAGGCTTCAAAACCGTATGTGAGAACAGGCCGAACAATCCTCTTGTAAAGAATATAATTTTTGCATTCCATGATACAAATTTACTTGTAAATCCCGGCTGATCCCAAAATAACATCTATTAGACTGAATGCGGATATATGATTATCACCGATAACCACAGTGCTCTAGATAAGTGAAAGATTCCACTGTTTCAATTTTACTACCCCCCCCCCCAGTGTTTTTTTAACTCAAATTCTTACATATTGTTCCAAGATAAGTATAGAGGTGATCGGTTCTATCTGTGTAGTTAGCAGTTAGGTAAATCAAATCCAATACACTGAAGAATAATGCTAGAAACATCCCAAAAAAATAAAAATTTCCCTTGAAAATTTTTCAAAGAGTTAGGTATTTAGGTGTATTTAAAGAAGTTTAAGACAACACTTCGTACAGCTGTTTCAAGAAATACGAAAAACCAGTATAGTAGAGTGCATTCCGGGTGATGCATTTTAACCGAAAACCATCCGTGTCAGATGTTGGTGGTAGTACTAAACGAATACCAACTTCAGCTTACCATGATGTGTTTTTTTTTGAGATCTTTTTATGAGATATGTATGTGTAAATATTAAAAAAAAAAACATCAGTTAAGTTTTTTCCCTTAGGCGAACAGGTGTAAATGGCCGAAGACAAGCAGAGTATTGGGTAGATGTTAAAGAATACTGGAAATGTGTACGCAATGAATGGAAACTGATGAAATGTCCAAAAGATTACAAATTTCAAGAGATGCTTGTGAACAGAAACCACATGCCCATTAATACGGTATTGAATCATTGCAGTAAATTCATGCGGACAGAAGCTGAAAATAATATGAATGTAATTTGTTTATTGAAGTATTCATTATTTTTTACAATAAATTATTTATTGATTTATTTAAATTATATTGTTTTGACATTTGTAATATTCTAGATAGATATTTTTAAACTTGTTTCTATAATGGTCAGGCTTTAAATTATAAGGTAGAAAGTTTTAAACTGCAATGACCAAAATTGAAATATCTACTCAAATATAATAAAATGGAAAAGTGAAAAAAAAAAAGACAGATTTAACATACGACATAAATTAAGAAATAATAATGATTTTCTATTAAATAAACAAAGACGGAAAGTGAATTAAGTATTGGAAACAAAGTATTTCTTTGGCCATTCCGCTCAATACTTTCTTACACAAATTATTACTTTCTCTTACTGCTAGTAAGAGGAAGACTGTGATAGTTTCAAATTTTTGAAATCGATTTTTTTCCCGGAAATATAAAATTTGAGATCTGAATTCGAAAAATGGGTTTTAGAAAATGTGCTCGGTGTGTCTGCATAGCTCAACAACGAAAAATTGCCGGAAATTCAAACTCGATATTCTGTTTTGTCAATATAAGTTCCGAAATTATCTATCAAAATTCCTAAATATTAGAACCAATAAAACACACAAACTGACACGGACAAAATTAAATCCTTTTACCGTTGTTCGTCAGTACCGAAGTTAGGAACCTATTCAATGTAAATAATTTTTTTATTTAAGGCGCGTCAACATCTATGGTCATTGGCACCCGGAGCCTACTCAATGCTACGGACAGTGTTCTCTCGCTACAGACAACACTGCCCATCACCGAACAGTGAGCTACATAAATAATTGATTTGCATTACAATTTCTTTTGCATTTCAACGCCCTCTTTCTTTGAAAAAATTATAGCTACACATTCACATATTGCGGGTTTATGATACACTCTTTTGTCCAGGCCCTGAAATATAACAAATATTCCTCTGGATATTCTTATACTAAATTTTTCAATGCTCGGTATTTCTCAACGTAAGGATTATGTTTTCTGAACTTTTCGTTATATGTAAACTAGTGTATTATCCGAAGTTTGTTCTATATCTCAAAGCAAGAGGTTCATCTGACGTCAATGAGTAACTGAGCCGTAAAAGATGTTGGAGCAATATGGTGTGTACCTGCCCCTGTATTTTTAGAGTTGGAAGCCGTCTCTCTGATATTATATCTGCTTGGAATATAGCAAAAGCAAACATCGAGTTAAATATACGAATATCATTAGTGAAGGCTTTAACACAGAAAATTTGTTGTAACTCTATCCGGACTGGAAATAATTCTGACAATCACTTCATTTTACCTTTATGGCCACATTTCTTCTTACCAAATTGATTTCTTTCCAAAATGTTACATTACACTGTCGACACTTTCCAGCGTATCGGAGAATGAGAAGAAAATATGGACAAACAAATATGTTCAGAGACATTTTCCGTGATAGCCTGCTTCATTTTGTGTCATCGACCGGTTTCGGGCGTTCGCCCATCTTCAGAATGCGTTTGTCAGATAGAGTGATAACACAGAGCAAATTCAGTTTATTACACTCCGTGTGTAAACAGAATATGCTCTGTGCAAGTCTGTGTTATCCTACTGTCCGGACTGGAGATAATTGTGATAATTTCACTTTACCTTTAGGGCAACAACTTTTTTTTACAAAATTCATTTTTCCAAAATGTGTCTGAGAATGAGAAGAAAATATGGGTGTAGGGGTAGCGAACCCCCACCACTCATGCACACTAGCGAGTGAACCCCCACCACGCATCAGAGAGAAAGAGCCCCTCTCGAGAGAGAGGAGAGGAGAGGCCAGTTGGATATATATACGAGAGACAGAGTCAAAAAGACATATTCAGTTCACAGTCTCACACTTGAATTGTACACATCGTTTAGCTACGTCAGTCAGTCTGTTCAGTTCTTGTAGTGTAAAGTATACAGTCCTTGGCAGTCAGTCATATACATATATATCAATTATATATCTTATACCGATATTGAGGTGTTATTTATCTATCAACATTTACAACCAACATCTCCTCCTACAACCATTACATGGGCAAAGAAATATATTGATTAAATAATGAATTATTGATAAATAATTTGTTTTAAAATAATGAACATTCTTGCATGGCATGCTAGTTATGCTCAAGCTTCCGGGTGGGGGGCTCACTCCTTAACATTGTCAAAATTCTGTGCCAAATAGTTTGAAAATCTGTCTAGCCGAATTTGCAATATTAAAGCATTTTACAAAATCGTGACCAAAAACAGCCAAAAAAATTCAAGAGGGGTTAAATCCGGCGATCTGGAATGCAGCTTACCGCCCTGTCACCCGATCCAGCGGCTACTGAACATCTCATTCACTTTTCTCCTCGCCAGATCGTCAGATTTAACCCTTCTTGAATTTTTTCTTTGGTGATATGTCAGGGAACCAACAACCCCAGAAGCACTTAGAGAAGACTTAATCCAAACCTGCTTAGCAATTCCGGCATACATTATACGATTAGCCACTTCATCTGTTGGGCAGCGACTGCGCTTGTGCCGGTTATGCCGAGGAAGTCATATTGAATAAATAGGAAATATTTCTTTTATAGATTTTTGTAATAAACTGGAATACTGTTTTGTTTTAATGATGTTTTACCTGATCTTTAAGCCCCTAATGGTTCTAAAATAGGCTTTAAGTGTTGTCAGCATTTGAACTCTCTTATTTATTAGAAATTAATAAGAAAATCCGCTTCTAATTTTAGTTTATGAAACAAAGAAATAGGAGAGAAAGTAAAAAGGCGAAAATTTAATCTTTATGATTGAATATCTCGGCAACGGTTTAAAATATTGAAGTGAAATTAATGGCATTATTCTTCATTTTTTCAGTAGTTTTCTATACAGTAGTAAAAAGTGGGGGTAAAAATAAAATCGCAACTTTCAATCACCGATTTCAGGTGTAAGGCGGCAATAAAATCAAATAACATTAATACCATCATAAACTAGAGCGCAAATACTTCAACAAACGTTATGTTCACATTTTTGATATCTTTCTTCGTTTAAGAGTTATTTCAAAAGTGGCCCGTTTTTAAATGGGAACCCTAGATAAATATATATACAATAGATATTAAGTAATCATGTTTACTTACAGATTTGATGGTATTGAACGCCAATGTGTATATACGGCTGCTGCTAGATGTGCGAAGGAGAATGCGTCGATGGAGATAAAGTAAGCATCAAACCGATTGCAGTAAATATAAAGTGTGCAAGAATGGAAAGTGGGAAACTGAATCCTGTTCAGTTTTTTTCCACATTTTGATATCACTTTGAAACAATGCAGATACTGGCATTATACATGTGCTTATGATCCTGTAGTAATTTTATTAGTTATACCTAAAGTTTTTAAAAGTAATTCCAGTATAATTGTGGTATTTTTAAAAAGGTTAGTTGGTAATTCTAAGAAAAAGTCCATAAGCCACATCTGGACACGTTCCATATAGCAGTTTTTAACGTTTGGTCCCACCCTCCCCTAGGAACAATCAAAATAATACTGATTGCTTATACATCATAATTCCAAGGAATTTAGTCCAATTGATGTTGATAATATTTTCTATTTTGTAGGCTGATTGCGTCACAGGAAATTTAAGACCAAATCCAACAGACTGCAAAGCGTATGAAAGTTGTGAAAGCTATACCTGGAGAGCAAATAGGTGCTGGTTTTGGCAACATTTCGATTCTAGGATTAATTCATGTGCAACCTTCTCTTATAAATGTGCTGAAATACCTAAACAGATTAAAACAAAATTGCACCAACCTAAACAATTAAAACAACATAACGGAGTGGTCCAGAAACAAATATTTGCCAACAAATGTACTGAAGGAGAAAAAAACCAGTAGCCGAAACATGCAGGTAATAAATATATTAATTTATCTTATCCCTAGTAATAAGGAAGTATTGAGCTAGTGTTCGTTTTCGAAATTTATTGTTCACCGGAAATACATGTTCTAAGGTGCCAGTATGAAAAAAATGTTTTTACCGAATGGTCAGTGTGTGTGTGTGTGTGTGTGTGTGTGAACAAAATATCTCAGAAACGACAAAAACAACTGATTTTTACGAAAATTTCAAACAGTGAAAATGCTTTTTGGGTTTTTTCAGCGAATCATGGAATAATGAAGAAATAAAACAATTTACACACCAATACTCACCAATATTTGGTAATTGTTTAAAAACCGGGCCCCAAGATGGACGGCCACTAATTCCCCTAACTTGCTTCCCCCACTCTTCTAACACAGTTACATGCAGCGTTCATTATTCCGATAATGTACATATCGATTTTTTCCCCTATTATGCTATCTTATTTTACAATTTTTGCATGTGTTTTTTATGTCTTGGCTGTCATCCAAGCTTCAAATTTAACTTTACGCACAATTTACATATTTTCCAATTAATTTCAGTTACTTTTCTCTTAACACAAAACCCCCCTCTGGGAACAGTACAATCTCTCACACAAACAAACACATCACACTAAAGTAACGTAAGAGATTAGCCGTTAACGGTCACTTAGTATCAGTTAATATTCTGCTTCCCTTGATAATAAGTGTCAAAATTTTATATATTACTTTTTCTATTCTTTTACATTGCGTTTTTTACTTTCTCTTAGTTTTAGTAAGAGGAAGTATTGTAATCGTGTCAAATTTTCGATATCGAGTTTTTACCGGAAATATCCGTTTTGAGGTCCCCTGAGTCCAAAAAAGTGGTCTTTAGCAAATGGTCTGTGTGTGTGTGTGTGTTTGTGTGTATGTATGAATGTATGTATGTGAACAGCATAGCTCAAAAACGAAATCCGTAGGAAGTTGAAACTTGATATTCCGTTTAGGTATCACCGAGGGATCTGACACTACGTTATCTATCAAAATTCCTCAACGGAAGTACCACTTTACTAGTTGGATTTTTTTATTTGTTTGCGATTTTCTCAAAAATGGCTCCGACGATTTTTTTTTAAACTTCATACATAACCACACACACAAAGATCTACAACTTTTATCTAAAACATTTCTCTGGGAAATTTCTTTTAAGAGCACTTTTAGGGGAGGGGTGGGGTTAGATTTTCATCAAAGTGCTATCCTAGTTCATTATACAATTCTATCATCCAAACATAATTAGTTAGAAATAAATAGATGGCTGAAATTCCGAGTTTCAAGAAAATTAGTAAACCGGAAGTGCGCTTTTACTGAACAGTTTTTTCAGTTTTCGACGAATTTCATTAAATTTGGTACACAAACTATAAAATTTGTCAATTATCATTTTGAGAACTGGAGTAAGAGAAAGTTGTGTGAGTGTTTCACACCAGATTTTTTTTATTAATCAATACTTTAAATATTTCACATACTATTGGTATTTCTTTTTATATAACACAGAAGAATGTGCGATAATTGTGACTACAAACTGTTAGAAGTTGGTCGTCTGTCCTGTGACGAATCAGCAGTCATCGCGTTTTTGCAGAGGCACGGGTGCATTCATAATTTGTACTTGTTTAAAAAATGTTAATTATTACATAGAAGCTCATTTATCCTGGTGATCGCTCACCTAATTAAAAAGCGACACGCGCCGAGCAACATACCTCAGGGAAACTGTTGCAAGAAAGAATGAAAAAATTATTTGACTAGTTTCAGTAGTTTTAAGGGGAAGTGTTAAATATCGATACTCTCGATGTCACGGATTTCATGGTTACTGTGGTAGAAGAGTGGGGGTAGCAGATTAGTGTAGTTAGTGGTCGTCCACCTTGGGGCCCGGTTTGTAAACGATTACCCAATATTTTAAACCAACAAATAAAATTATATATCTGATTATAAATTATACATTATATATCAGTGTAAACAATATTTTTGTTTGGCCGTTGTTATTAAACAAGCAAAAAATCATTCTTCCTTAACAGTTGCTGAGGAAGGAGACCAAAGGTGTCCGGTACATTAAATAAACTTTTTTCAAAATAAAAAGTTCCTTCTTTGGCCCCAGCCAATTAATTTTTTGCTTGTTTTAAAAAAAAAATCTGATGTGAAACACTCACACAACTTTCTCTTACTCCAGTTCTCAAAATTGTAATTGACAAATTTTATAGTTTATGTAATCCAAATTTAATGAAATTAATCGAAAACTGAAAAAAACTGTTCAGTTTACTAATTTCCTTGAAACTCGGAATTTTGGCCATCTATTTATTTGTAATTAATTTTCTTCGGATGATAGAATTGTATAATCAACTATGATAGAGGTAGAACTTTGTATGTTTAGTTTATATAAGAATTTTCAAGAAAATCGTTTTGAGTTATGCTGTTCACATACATAATACACACACACACACACACACACATTTAGACCAATTATAAAAACCACTTTTTTTGGACTCAGGGGACCTCAAAACGACCTGAAAACTTGATATCGAAAATTTGACACGATTACAATACTTCCTCTTACTAGGAGTAAGAAAAAGTAAAAAAAAAAAGATCAAATAATAATTAATTCAAACATTTATATGATTTTTGACAATAATATTAAAATAATAAAATATAGTTAACTGGTTCGATTGTTTCCGTAAAAGTTCGGCACTCTTCCGGGATTGAAATGTTCCATTTCCCCCATTCTATAAAATTAAAAGTTCGTTACGTTACATTCAGATTACTACACTCCTATAGTAGTTCCCTTTCGTATATTAATAAAATTACACGTGCTAAGAGCTATAATTTTGATTGAAACATTTCTCTGGGAAAATTCATTTAAGAGTGCTTTAGGAGGAATGGTGGGTTATGGTTTCCTCTAAAGTGCTATTTCCGTTTATTACACAATTCTTTCATCTAAATAATATTAATTAAAATTAAATATGTTGCCAAAACTCCTATTTTGAAGAACTCGCTAATGATTTTTTACTGAACAGTATTTTTTCAGTTTTCTTCGATTTTCTCCACAAAAACACCGATGGATTTCTTGATATTTATTCTACTAATCATCAATACGGGAATCTAAAAGTTTTATTTGAAACTTTTTCCAGAGAAAGTTCATTTAAAGAAGTTTTTAAGGGGAGAGGGAGTAGTTATGCTTTCCTCAGGAACAAGTCACGTTATTAAGTTTGGATTCTCCCATTTATATAAAGTAGCAAACAAGTAAACATTTCGTAAACATTATAAATTTGAAGAAAACTTGTCAATTTTAATCCTGTAAATTCTGCAGTAAGAGAAAGTGGGTGAGTGTTTGTTCCCAGATTTTGTATTGTATTAAATGCAGTTAGAGAGTTGTGTCTGCGTTTTCCACAACTTGTAATAAAAAATTTTTTCGTTGAGAACAGTTAGTTACCAGTGTTTATATTTATAGATAATAAACCCGCTAGTCAATCATATACAGTCGTTTACTCTCTTCAGAGTGATTAACGATTTTTAGTGGGTTAGCGTTGCCAGACTGGAATTCCTTTATAGATGCCAAAATTCATGAAAACGGCGTAATCCACTCTATGAATTCTATGAACTATTTCAAGTTTGTAATTACTGTAATCCATATTAGTTAATGAGTTCGTTACTTGACATGGTACTTAGTGTAATGGGGTTAGTTGGAGAGAATTGGTCTGGTTTGATGAAATTAACAAGACTTGGTTAACATTGTAATACAATAATGAGTTACACTGATTGCCTGGACTTTATAGTAAAGATGAAAGAGTGGAAGGGGTAATGACAAGTTGTGACTGGTGAACTATCTTCTGAACTAATTTGAACTCTATATCCTCTGTGTTCCGTCGGTGTATTTATATGGTTTCTCCTACTCTAATCCGAGATAGTGGTCTTGGCATTTCGTTTCTCTTTCACTGGTCTCTTGGTTGCTGTTACATCATCCCACCAATATAATGGGGTTGGTTGAAGAGAATTGGTCTGGCTTGATGAAATTAACAAGACTTGGTTAACACAGTAATATAATAATGAGTTACACTGACTGCCTGGACTTTACAGTAAAGATGGTGGATTATGGTAGAGTGGAAGGGGTAATGATATGTTGTGACTGGTGAACTATCTTCTGAACTAATTTGAACTGATCTCCTCTGTGTCCCGTTGCTGTATTTATATGGTTTCTCCCACTCTAATCCGAGAGAGTGGTCCTAGCATTTTGTTTCTCTTTCTATGCTCTCTTGGTTGCTGTTACCTAGTCTCCTTAATCTAACTAAGAAGAAGTTTAAACCAAACTGCGTTTCTTCTAATCGGCGGTAAGCAGAGCAGTATTTGCAATGTGGCAATAATGCCGAGGCTGCTTTGAATATCACTTGGTCACACACTGCCCACTGTCATATTGGTGGCAATTTAATTAAGATATTGAACTGAACAGCTTGTGTTAAACTGCATAAATTCTTTAATTTATTTACTTTATTAATAATGTCCAATAGAGACTTAAGCCAGGTGAAGTTTAAATATAATTTACTAATGTTGCAGATGGTATACAGAATGTGTTAACGGCCAGGAATTGCCGAAAAAATGTAGCCCATGCCAGAACTATAATGCTGAGGAGAATAAATGCGATTGGGTATGGAAAAAACCATGTAAATCAGATGTAACAGATCCACCGTATGTAACACCCTCGGCGCCAAGTACAACCAGCACTATAATAATCAGCACACCGACACCTGCCCCCATCAAACCGGAATGTGATAAAGAAAATGATAAACGAGGGGTTAAAAATGATTGTCATCGTTATCAAGTCTGTAAAGGTGGAAAATGGATAGATGAAAAATGTTCAGTTTGGGGCAAATTCGATATAATCACTAAAGAATGCTTCTATTTCCAAACGTGGAAAGCCAAATGTGAACAATAATTTATATGTTTAATTTTAAAAAGAAATTATAAGATGTAGACAATTAATTTTTAAATTTTTATTCAATTTTTTTTGTTTGAATATGTACTATAACATGTAATAATAATAGAAATCCAACTTATCTGTAAATATGAAGCAATAATTGAAATGTATCATGACAAAAAAAATATATAAATATATACTTTATTAAAATTTACTGAAATAATGTTATATTTGTTATTGACACAATTAAACATAAATTATCTTTTATACTATTTCTTAGTAAACTATAAGAAGAAGTACTGCTGCTATTATGTCAAGTTTCTGAAATCAAATTTTCACGGGAATTGCATTTTTTGAGATCTCCCATAATTAGCAAAAAATATTAGCGAAATGTGTGAACAAAATATTTCAAAAAACAAACAAAAAATTCGCAAGGAAACACAAATTTGATATTTCGTTTAGCCTATTCTATCATCGTATCTAATAAGAAGCTTTTTATTATCAAGATCGAGTAACCAAAAATTACACTTTTTTTTGGAAATATTTACCCAGGTAAATAAATGGAGGGGGGGTTCTGAGGGAATAGTATTGTTGAAGTTCTAACAATTGTAAAATATTAAGACATATTAAAGACAAAATTCTAAATTTGAGGAAATACTGTTAACCGGATGACGGATTTTATTAAATTGGTTTATTAATTGGTAACTCCAATGATTTACCTTAAACTTGGAATATACTAACAGATCTAAACCAATCACTATTATATAAAATATTTTTCCGGCAAAACATTGATTTTAGCTGAGGGGATCTGTGAACTTTAAATTTTAGTGTTACCCGGGTTTGAAAAAAAGCGCTATCTTCTGGATATTATCTGAAAAATCATGTGATGCAAATTCCAAGATTTTATAACTGTATCAACTGCAGTAAGAAAAAGTCTGTTGTGAATGATCTAAACCTGATTTTTTGTTTGTTTGTTTGTTTCTTTTGCTCCGAATATTTTTTATATGAATATTTTTATTTTACTTTCTCTTACCGCTATAAGAGAATGTACTTACGTGTATTCGTGTCAGTTTTCTGAAATTCATGAGTTCAGAATTACTGAACAAGAAAAAGAGGTGCATATGTGGGTTTAGTTTTTTAAGAATTGAAACTTTTTAACCACACATAATTAGTTCCTTTTATTTATTTATATAGATAGGAGCTTCGCAATTAAGCCTTATCTGCAAGCTGCTATTCATTATAATGTGTGATTCTTTCACATATAATTAAATGGAAAAAAAATGTCTAGTAAAATTCTAAATTTAAGTAAATTTCATAATTAGAATTATAAAAATCATAATTGTTTTTTGTTTCTATAGTTACAGTTTTTACTTTTTCGTGAGAGAAAAAAAGTGGGCTGTTTTGAGGTCCTAGCTGAGCTAAAAAAAAAAAAATCTGGTATAAAACACTCACACAACTTTCACTTATACCAATTCTCAAAATTATAATTCACAAATTTTATAGTTTGTGTACCACATTTAATGAAATTCACCGAAAAGTAAAAAAAACTGTTCAAGTTAAAAGCGCACTTCCAGTTTACCAATTTTCTTCAAACACGGAATTTTGGCCATCTATTTCTAATTAAGTTTTGTTTGGTTGATTAAATTGTATAATTAACTATGATAGCACTTTAGATGAAAACCTAACCCAACCCCTCCTCCAAAAGTGCCCTTAAATGAACTATGTGTGAAGTATGAAGTATGTGTAGTTGATATACAAGGTATGAAGAAAATCGTCGGAGCTATTTTTGAGAAAAACGCAAAAAAGTAAAAAAGGAATTTTGACAGACAATGTAATGTCAGATCCCATGGTGATAACCTAAACGGAATATCAAGTTTCAACTTTTTACGGTTTTACGTTTTTGAGATATGTTGTACACATACATACACACACACACACACACATACACACAGACCATTTGATAATAACCACTTTTTTGGACTCAGGGGACCTCAAAACGGATATTTTCGGTGAAAAATCTCTATCGAAAATTTGATACGATTACAATATTATATAATAACCAGCTACATTTATATTATAGTAGCCACATAAAATTTAGTAAAAATTCCAAGTATGAAGCAAATTTGTAAATAATAACGATTGCAAATCCAGTAAGAGAAATTCGGGCCTCAAACCAAATTTTATTTTTAAGCACCGAAGCTTATGAAAGAGTTATGTTTGGAAATAGTTTAATTTAAATGAATCCGCCTTCTTATCTTTGGAAAACAGGTACTCAAAATTTTTCCTAAGAACAGCAAAATTTACATATTTTTTTCTTACATTAGGAAAATGAGACATCGCTAAAAACGTGTTATATAATGGAGTGGTAAGCAAATATAGAGTCCAGAGTTCAAGAAAGGTGACACCATATCTAAAAAAATAATACTGACAAATTTTATGTTTTTGTTGCTTATTGATTATTGTGTATTTCCAATTTAATTAAAGAACTTGTTAAAATTTGGTACAAATGAATTAAAGGTTACTCTTCAGAAAAACAAATAATAAAAGTAATTTTGATAAAAAAGAATCTTGAATGACTTTTTGTTACTACATTTCTCAACGTCCATAATATTATGGTTTTTAATATTAAAAATGTTTTGCGGGAGGATAGTAATATGTATGTAAAGTAACGCGTAACGACACTTTTACTTTATATTTTTCAGGCGGGCTTAACGTCCAACTACCAAACTACTACCACCTAGGTGTCGTGGACGGTGGCGGAAGCACATACTTTACTATTAACATTTTTTACGAATATAAAATTTACCAGTTATACGCGGGACTCGAACTGGGGATCTCCAAGTTACAAGTCCATGCTCATAACCACTACACCAACACCCGCCCCCACTTTTACTTTATAGAGTGGAGGGCGAATGGAACATTTCATTCTCGAATGAGTGCCGAACGTTTACGGAGACAGTCGAACCAGTTACCTTAATAGATTTGTTCGCGCAGCAAGTTTGTGATAGTTCCTGACGGTTTGCAGACTGGTTTCACTGCGCATGCTCCACCATGTCTAGTTTGAAACTGTTGGAAACTTAAACTGCAAGAACGGTTTGTGATCAGTATTATACCGTGATAATTATAAAGCATTCAGGAAAAAATAATTATTTATTTAATTATTATTAATTTAGTTATTACCTCTAAATCTGTAAGAAATTAGTTTCATTAAAAATGGTTAGGTTATAGCAAATAAATAACTAGACATTAAATAGGGCAAATAAATGTATGAGATATCAATTCGCATACTTTTAAAGGATTGTCGGAGATAGCACAGAACAGCAAATAGTTCTAAGTGGTTATATCCACAAACACAGGTTAAAGCCTTTGACACACAGGACGCGATCTGTCGCGGCGGGCAGCGATATGGGTACGTCACATACAAAGCGAGATCTGTGTGAGCGATCTAGTGTTGTGTTGTCCACAGAGCAGAATTGCAGTATTGTTTTGCATTAGTTATAGTGTTTTGCAAATTTTGGGGGGGAAAATGAGTAGTTCTGATGAGGAGGAACTCCTGCTTCTTCTAGCACTACAGTGCACCAGAAGAAATAGACGATATTGGGTGCACCCAATTAATAAAAAAAGAGAAGAGATGAGTACCAGTGTCTCTGTAGGGATCTGCAGTCACATGAAGACAGATTTTTTGGATATTTCCGAATGTCAAGACTATCCATGCTTCTTCTGCCTTCTTAACAATATTTTTGTACACTTGTGTGAAGTGTCGTACAAAAACGGGTCGTTTCTCATTTTTTCAATTAAATTTTCTGTATCTTCTCCCATCTTGAAAATAAGAAAACTGATGCAGATCGCCTAGACCGCGCGACAAGTTTTGTAATTTTGTACAATCAGATCGCGTACGACGATCGTAGACTGTGTCGCTGAGATAGATCGCCACGTGTGTGACAGAGGTGATGCAATATTGCATCATACAACAATATCGCCGGACCGCGGCGGTCTAAGATCGCTGCCCGCCGCGACAGATCGCGCGCTGTGTATCAAAGGCTTTAGTCAAAAAATAAATAGAAAGGAATATTGGCCAAGACAGTAGCAGAAATTTAATGTGTTAAAACTGCTTTGCGCATGCGTCGGACTGCCAGTTTGAAATGGTTGGCGCTTTGCGCTCTGACTGCTATTATAGTTTGTAAACGGTTTGCTGATGGTTTGAAAAACAGCAAGAACACATTACTCTGCTTTGAACCATTTGAGTTTGAGAAATTGCTGCGCGAACAGCATAATCTCTGGGCGCATGCTCCTGACGTTTTGGGACTGCTGCACGAACAAACCTATTATGATTATCACAAATCATATGCGTTTGAATTATTTGATCTTTTTTTTTGTGGGGGGGAGGGGGTTATCTTTTTATCGATGAATAACCAAACTCGAATTCAAACTTATTATTAATAAAAAAAATGACCATTCCCCTAATAAATGTTGCCCAAAATCCATAAAACATTTTCAATGCTTGACGTTTTCGGGAAAATCAGTTTATTTTTAATTACAAATTATTATAATATTTAATTATCTTTAATATTCAGCGTACAAGAAATTGTAATGTCATTTTAGAGAATACCGATCAATTTCTAAGGAAAAGTGTCAAATAAAAATTATATTAACTGTGTCCTCAATTAAAAAACCCTTGAGTTTCCGGGTTGAGACCAGAGTCATTTAGTAACCGACGTTTCGTCCATATTGCAATGAGCCTCTTCAGAGTAGTTAGCTTTCGAGCCCTATCTCTACAGGTATTATCTCAACCTTCTTTTCACTATTCAAATAATTAAAAAAAAAAAAAAACATTGTATAACAGTCATCAAACTTAGTCTTACTGCATTTAATGCAATTATGAAATTGACAAACTTTCTTTAAGCTTGGAATTTTTAGTAGCCTTCAAAAAAAATAATAATATAAAATAATTGTGATTTAGGGGTGCATGTTGGTTTTCTGTACATAGCCAGCTCTAGTGTGATACACTGCAGACAGAAGGGAACGCCTTCATCAAATCCTAACATTTGAAATCCAATATCACAGATTTCCCAGAACCAACTGAAAAAACATTTCTCCAGCAAATAGTTTCAAATAAAAGTGATAGATTTATGTCTGGGCAATTGGAATTCTAAGTTTAAAGAGAATCATGGCAGCCATTTACGAGAAAATACCAACAAACTCAGAAATAACTTCTGTAAAGTTGCATTTACTATTACATCTATGGTAGAATCGTACATTATACTAAATGTATACTTAAGCTTAAAGTTGCTGTTTCCCCTAGAACACCTAAAAAAAAACAATTTTCCCAGAATAATATTTTAATTAGAAGTGGCAATTAAAATATTATTATTTGTTTTTATATAATAATATAAAAGGCAATTGTGTGTGCGTAAAAATTGTGTGTGTAAGGTTTATATAAAAAATTCAACAAAAATAAAGTTTCATTAAAGTCGCATTTTCGGTTGATGATTTTTGTCCAAAATTTTCGGTAGTAATACCTAGACGGAATATCAAGCACAAGCTTCCAGCAAATTTTCGTGTCTCTGATATTTTCTTTACATCTGTAAGCCATTCGCCTCTAAGTTAGTATGAGAATGTTCTAATGAGAATGACTCATTCAGCTTTTGGAAGCGCTATCCTCTTAAAAGGATGTTGCACTGGGTCATATGGGAAATGGGGAGGTAGATAGGTATGCCAATTAGGCCATTTCTCCTTTTCATTCGTCCCGAGCCTGCTGTTGGTGAGTCTTTAGGTACATAAGTATATGCCAACTTCGTCATGGATAGTTTCACAGTACTCATCCTTATGGATTGGTTCAGTGGGTTGTCAGCAATGTAAGATGCTCATTGGAGGTCCTGAGAGGGCTATTAGTGAGATGTTGTGCTGTCTTTCACGGACCTCTCTTAGTATCTGTTGGATCCCTTATTGGGCATTATGGTTTAAAGAGATACCTGTACGTAATGGGGCTTGTTGATTGTTAAGGAAGATCTTAGGTGGAGTGTAAGTAACACCCTTAACTTAAAATAATATCCCGAATTGGAAATAAAACCAAAGTATGATTCATTAAAACCTTGTATTATTTTACGATAATGATAACCACAAAAAGGTATGTAATATAACCCATACAACCTTATAATTAATAAATACCTTCCAATCTTTCCCAATTCTGCCAAGCTAATTACAAAATTAAAATTTCCCTAACAGGGCTCATACCAGACCCTTTTTATAGATTTTGTGAGACAGAGAAAGAAACACCCATACATCTCATGACAGATTGTTTGGGTTGTGAGGAACTTAGGTTCAGGAACTTAGGTCAGAACAGGATGTCTGCGGAGGAGCTTAGGCTGTTTCCGTTTCTGTTCCGATTTGTTCGGACTAGGGTGAATCTGTGGGTAAAATTAAGAGTTGTTCTTCTATATCGGCTCGGATAGAGCAAGGTTTGGTTGCCCTCCCCTCTTTTGAATAATAATAATAATAATAAAAGGCGTGTGTAAACAAATATAAAAGTCAAAAACGAAAAATTTAAGGGAGCTCAAACTTGATATTCCGTTCACATAGTACCACTTCATGTAATGGTAAGGTTTTGGTCAAAATCCATCAACTAGATTTTTTCTCAGTTTTTCGTAATTTTCTCGAAAATGGCTTCAATGATTTTCCGCAACTTCATATACTAACTACAGCTCTAAATGCCAATCACCTTTATTTGAGCATTTTTCAGGGAAATTGGGTTTTTGCGGATTTCTGGAAGAGCAACGCTAAGCTTTCCTTTAAGTACGCTTCAATCAATGTTTGATCGTATCATCAACATAATATTGAAAGTGCATTAAAAATATTGGTAGAATAGAAAAGGAAGAAAATGGTTTAACTGATGTAGACTTTATAGAATAGGCTTTTTAGTTTTGGAATTTTCTCTAAAAATGGCTCTAACGAATTTCTTTAAACTTGGAATACTATTTGCATAGATACAAACTTGGAGAAAGCTGTGTGAATGTTTCACATCATATTTTCAAAATTTGGTTGTGTTAAGAGGGGAGAGGACGATGGATTCCTCTAGCTGGTATCAGAGAACATGCCATAAAATGGTATACGTATGGATTGAAGACCCTCGAGGGAACTGGGGCGGGTAGAAGAATCAAACACTCAGTGGGTAAGTTACCCAGCATCCTCCAGGCGAAAATACACGCAATTGAAAGATGCGTTCAATTTACCCTCGGTATCGGAACTAGGAGATTGTGATCCTTTCCGATAGTCAGGCCGCCATTAGAGCACTGAGCTCCCACGTTATAAGCTCTAAAATGTTTAGGGAATGCCTAGATAAGCTTAATGACCTGGGCAGGAAGAACAAAGTCACCCTCTTGTAGGTACCAGGACTTGTTGGCATTGAAGGGAATGACGCATCTCCACTTCTGGGGCCTGAACCATTTTGTGGAGTCAGCAACCACAGCGTCTTAGAGGAACTCAAGAAGGAGGAGAAAACAAGGAGGTCTCAACTCTGTTGAGTTTCCTCCCAGGACTGAGGCAAGCTAAGATCTGCTTGGGGAATCATAACCCAGGGATGTCGGAAGCATGCATTGGCCTCAGTAAGAATAAGCTCCGCATTCTTTCGGGTTTCCTCACGGGGCATTTTAGACTGAGGAGAGATCTGACGAAGCTGGGCTTGGAGAGCGTCAGCATGTGCAGATTCTTTGGGGAGATGGAGGAAATTCCAGTACATCTCCTAACGGACTGCGATGCTGCCATTGAGAAAAGATTCAAGAACCTTCCCCTCCTCCTCCTCCTCGGTTACCAGGAGGAGGAGGAGGAGGAGGAGGAGGAGGGGAACGTACTCTCCCTAGACCCTCCAGGATATTGAGATTTCTTACGGATCTTAACGTGGTGGGGTGCTGTAGGCGAAAGGCGGCCCATGGCACCTGAAAGGGGCACCGAAAGGCACAGCAAAATAGTCGTAGAGGTAGCAGTGCAGCGGGCTCCTTCATCGTATAGTTATCCAGCGAAGAGGATTATTCTGTTGGCATTGAGATACTTATTCCAATAGACCACTTTTTAAAAATTTCTTTTCTCCTACTCAGAATATCTTTCTTTCCTATGACAACTCCATTGAGAGAATTTCGCAATACTCTCCCTTACCTCAAGAAAAAAAAAGTATAACAACTCATAAAATATCTTAAATGATATCAAAATGCAAAAAATTTTTTAAAACAACTGTTTAAAAAAATAATAATAAAAAAAAAAGCTAGTGATTGAAAATTATAAGTTCATTTTTACAAATAGGTCCTTCAAGTACTCATCAAATTAATTTCAATTGTGATCAATGATACATTTATTTCAATAATTTATGCAATAACTGCAGTTTATTTAATTAATTTTTTTCTATTTTTTATTTTATTTTATATATATATTTTAATATATTGACTAACTCGCGAAATATTTCAATAAATGCTACTGTCATCTTTGATGACAAAAAAGTAAAAAAAAAAGTTTTTTTTTGACCTAGTTGTTTTTTAGGAGACACCCATATTGTCAGGTAAAAAAATTAATAAAAAAAAAAAAACAGAAATAAAATGGAGTTTTGTAGTTTGAATTCTTATACGTTCGCTCCGCTAATTAAATTATAATTTTAGCCGCCTCTAAAAATGCGAGGAGTGCTTTATAATATGTCAGATTTGTTGAATTTATTAAGTCAGGGAGGCTGCGAAATTTTTGAAATAATTGGCTATTCTTTCTAAACGAGTCATAACTTTTACAAGACTCCACAGTTTCTAGAACATAGCAATCATCGCAATTCTTTGAATTTACCATTTTAAACATTTTCAAATTTCTGTTGACTAGCGCATGCTTTGTTCTTAACCGTGTCAGCTTTTTATCTGCTTTCTGCTCAGCCCAGACATCCTAAACCACGTTCTAAAATGGAAATTTCCTTTGTTCAGTGATTCCTGCTCGTATAATTGTTGTCATTCTTCCAATAGGAGCGCTGTTTCTTCAATAAAAAGTTCTGATACCAGAACAAGTTATTTAGCATCCGCATTTAAGACACTGATTTCTTTCCTGGCTGACTTATCGGCTTCCTCGTATCCCGATACTCCTCTATATATGCAGAGACCCACTGAAAGCAGAAAGACTTTGAAGAGTTTCCAATAATTTTATAATTTCATACACTCGCTAGTTTTTAGTTTTGCCTAAATACCCTGTCTCTAACATCACACAGCTAGCTCTAGATTCTGTAAGTACTTAATGTTGTTCGCTTTTACATTGTGGGCATACTTAATTGCAGTGAGAATGGCCAGAAGTTCGGTACTAGTTATGGACATCGAGGTATTACCTGGGCCACTAACGGACAAGTGTATTTGCATTAATACGTTCATACTCTGGTTTTATTTCCAATTCGGGAATTTATTTTTAAGTTAAGGCTGTTACTTGCTCATAAATACCAATTCCTGTGTAATCATTTTTTTTTTTTCGGAGACGTCTGTATATATCTTATAATAATCTCTATAATTTTCATTAATCATAGAGAGGGTTTCAATCTGAAGAATTCTGTTAGGGATGTCGTGTTTGGACTCAGTTATATTACTTACCAACAGGTCGCTCTGATTTCAAACAGTTGTGCAGGAAAGGGAATCTGGTACGCTGGGTGTCCATTAGTTATTTTGCCATTATCAAACGAATTTCCTGAGTTGTTTAAGCAGTTGTAGAACACCCTTCTATTCACATCCAAATTTGGTGGAGAATTATTCGATGTATCTCTTAGTTGGCTGATCGGCCGGGGGTATCATAAAAAAACACCAAACAATTTTTTTTAAGTGTTTTTTATTAATAGCCCGACGTTTCGACAAACATTGTTTGTCTTCTTCAGGGGCTATCTATAAAGAAAAAATATACATAAGAATCTAGCTAGCATTAACAGAACAAACAAAAACAAAAATGGTAATGGAAAACTAAAAACAAATTACACAGGTAAATATAGAAAAATTATGGAACTATTACTGACCTTGTAAATACAGAATTTGGGTGCTCTATTACATGTTCAATTATGGCTGTGGTCTATGAGTGTACTACCAGTGAACGGTTGGGAAAGGAACACCGGTGAAAGTAGAGGTGGGAGGGGTGAAGCGTTAGGTATTGTTGGAGTGAAAGAACTAAGAAGCAGGGCAAAAATAATGAACAAATATATTTTTATTAAAAATATATATATGTAATTTTTAATAAATAAGAATTTTAAGCTACTTGGAATATGGATGAGATTAATGGGAATAGTTTGATAAGTAGGAGGAAAAAATTTTCAACTTTAATTCTCTTAGCATAAATTGATTACTTCAGACTATTTCTCGTCCACCTACGCCACTAAATAGCATTTGTCAGGTTTATTATTTACCCTAAGCTTGGAACATTTTGAAGAGATCATGTCTATTTCGGTGGCATCGATGGCTTCTTCCAACTGGATTCAGTATACAGAACGAAGTTGTCAGCATACTGTAATTATTTTCTCTTAAAACTGCATTTTATAGTTTTTATTATATTGATTTGATTTAATTAAGAATTAACTTAAATCAACAATCTCCAAAGATTTCAATAAAATTGAAATTGATCTTTATGTTTCAAGAAAGGAAAAATTAATGGTTTCAATCCGGATTTGCAAAAGAAGAGTTGTTTGTTTGATCTATTAATAAATACATCTCTGGACGTATTGAGACTCATCATCATCATCAAAACCTCTCTATCACCTAGGCAAGACGAGATGAGTTTCTCTAGTTTATTTTCACTCCTGAATCAGCACACCTCTGTTTGTTCCATTACAGTTTGTCCGTTTTTGGAATGACTCTATCATTCCTTGTTCTCTTGCCATTAGTGTGCCTGCCATTGGTTTTTTTGTCTTTACACCTTTGTATTAGGCAATAATCGCGAACGAATTAGTTCTGGACAAATGTGCGTACCACCTTAGGCGCACACCACCTAAGATGCAGATGGGAACTGAGAAGCATGGGCTGAGAAGGATGGGTAAGATGCCTACCAATGGGTTCCCAGTCCTTGTGGCTACGAGGGTTATGAGGATGCTGACTAGCTGGCAAAAGAAGGCTGCAAAATGGAGCAACCTGTGAGGTAAGTTCCGTATAGAAATGCAAACTCCTTAATTCAACGAAAAAAATTCCAGAGGCTACAACAAGATGCACCGTGTTCAAGCGGAGGGTAAAACTTGTTACTTTGGTTACTTGCTCCGACATGTCTTTCTGGTCAACTTCAGGGTACCACATGGCAAGATTACCTCTGAGAGCTTTTGTGTCGTATTGTAAGGAACGCTGTATGCCCATTCTGTAAATTGGTATTCTGATTGCATACTACCTTACTGTAAAATTGTATAATTTCTCTGGGATTTTATACGTTATAGTTTGTTTCTCTTTGTTGGTTCTGGCCGTTTTTAGATTCTCATCTATCGTCAGAGTAAGGATTACCAAGTTCCTGTAGGGAGCTGAATCGAGCAGTTTAGTGGGTGGCAGGAACTTAAAATTGAAGTTAACTCTTTTACAACGAACTTGGCAGTCATATTATTATAAATGAGATTCGGAAGCCGATCAGAACCAATAAAAAGAAGCCGCTACGACGGCTAAAACCCGAATTGTAATCCACCATTATGGACCCAAATCGCATATTCCAAAAACTTATACGAAAGTATTCAATAATTAAAGACACAAATAGCTGTGGAGGCAAATTAGTAGGTAAAAGGTTTGATACTTTCAGAACAGTAACTTGGTATCCCTGTGATGACTTTTATTTAGCTATTTGAGTAAAATTATTTTGTTTGTAACCTCAAAATTTCTTTTTACGACAGCGAGTCCTCGTGAAGTTAGTGAATTAGTTGAACAGCGTAGTGTTCCGTTTTTTTGCTTTCTGAAGGCGAAAAAGTAGTTAACATATACTCTCTTATGACGAAACGATATGGACAAAGTTGTATGAACCGCAGAAATGTCATCAAGTGGATAGAACATTTAAAGACGGTGGAACTTCAGTGACTAACGATCGCCGTTCTGGTGGAGGTCCTATTAAAGTTTCAACTCTA
The DNA here is from genome assembly GCA_011037195.1 of Triatoma infestans. Classification (NCBI taxonomy): domain Eukaryota; kingdom Metazoa; phylum Arthropoda; class Insecta; order Hemiptera; family Reduviidae; genus Triatoma; species Triatoma infestans. The sequence goes on along the minus strand of JAAEAF010007558.1, from coordinate 25,500 downwards.
GCGCTCGAAAATCGCATAGACCCTTTCATCCAAGAGGATCGACAGATAGTTGAGGTTTATAGTTGAGATTATAGCAGAAAAATTACAAGTAAGTGTTGGTACAGATCATAAAGTTATCACCAATAAGCTCAAGCACTATAAAACAAGTGCAAGGTGGGTTCCAAGAGAGCTGAATGATCAATACTGAATAATGATCACAAAGCTGAAACTACGGTATCAGCAGGAATGTAATGCTGTTTTATACCGTATTGTAACGCAATGAAACATGGATTCATCATTATGAACCGGAATCAAAAAGGCAGAGCATGGAGTGGTTCACCTATCAAGAAAAAGTTCCGAACCCAACAATCTGCAGGAAAAATCATGATGACAATATTTTGGGATCCCAAAGTTATGGGTTTTGTTGATTTTCTAAAAGATCAGCGAACAATAAACAGCGCCCTCCCACGGTGACCTTGCTTATCAACAAAGTGAAACAAATCATGGCAAAGCCAGCAGTGTTGAAAAAACGACCTAGAGTCCAGTACAAAGGCATCATTATGCTTCACGATAACGAATTTTTCCTTACCCAGCTCCTCACAGTTCAGGTAAGTCGAGAAATCATCGACATATTGTATTGGGAAGTACCCTCACCTCCCATATACGGTCCTGATTGGTCCCATCATTTCCACTTGTTTGGCCCACTCAACGAAATTGGTCCGTGGTGAGAAATTTAATGGCAATGACGGCATTAAAGATTTACTAAATTGGCTCCGACATCAAGACAAAGATTTCTTTATAGCATGCCTTAATTAAGGGAATTAAGGGATGGGACAAGTGTATTAATGTTGCTGGAGATGGTGTTGAAATTGAAAAAAAAAAATGTCAAACTGATTAAATAAACTGTTTCGCCTCCAAAGCAATCACGTCTTTAATTAGTGAATGACCCTCCAACTTCCATTTAAAGAATTGTTTTCATACTTACCAATCAATACTTTTAATAAAGAATAAATAATCTTGAGTGAGACCACTATATATCAATTATTTGCCTTCAACATAGATAAATAATATGGTATGATACATAAACTAAAAATGCAAACTGGGTGTGTGAGTTAATGAAACATCTTTCTTTACTTTTATTTTTATCTCCATAATAATATAAATACATTTTTAATGAAAATGGACGAATTATCTTTCAAGTGGTGGCCAAACATCATTGATAAATACGTTTGTTTTACAAGATATTGTAGCTAGAAAAGAGTTGGCAGTTCCTCACCTTTAACCATGTCCATAGGTAGGTAATAAATACAATCCATTTATAATTATTGTAGTAAATTAATTACATTTATTACCAAATTTACTTTTTACACACTCTTACTCCAGGGGAAGAAAAAGTATTTACGATCGTATCAAATTTTCAAACTTTTCGAGTATTTCACCGGGAATTTGTGGTTTGAATGACATCTGAGTACGAAAAAGTGTGTTTGAACAGATCTCTTAAAAAAATGAAGAAATATCAAAGGAAGCTTTGGTATTCCGTTTTAGTACTACCAACGGAAAGCTTAAAGCTATTTCAAAATACCAGTAAACTTGGAGCATAATTAAATTTGTTTAAACCAAGAAATACAAGTTTAAAGAAAATCGGTTAACCGATACAGATCCGCCTTTGTTCACGTCACCTTATCGGTAGTTAGACATTAAGCCTGTCTGGGAAAAAAAGCCATTTCTTTACTTTACCGGTAGTACGATTTTTCAGGATTAGTTCTACAGATTTTCTAGAAAATGCCTTTATAGCATTTTTCCTTAAACTTGGTATGCATATTTAGATAGTTTGGAAATAAACCTATTACAATAGTATTTTTGGATGGATGTCATGGACAAGAATGATTTAGAACCGGTTGAGTGTTTTGTTCCAGATTTATCTCTTAGTTGGCTGATCGGCCGGGGGTATCATAAGAAAAACGCTAAAAAAATTTTTAGTGTTTTTTATTAATGCGCTTCACCTTAGCGCCTTCACCCTACATATTTTCCCCGGCTAATTCCCCTTTTTTTTTTCTCCTATTTATCAAACTATTCCCATTAATCTGATCCATATTCCAAGTAGCTTAAAATTCTTATCTATTAAAAAATTTAATTAAAAATTACATACATATATATATTTTTTTTTAATAAAAATATACTTGTTCATTATTTTTGCCCTGCTTCTTAGTCCTTTCACTCCAACAATACCTAACGGTACTTCACCCCTCCCACCTCTACTTTCACCGGTGTTCCTTTCCCAACCTTTCACTGGTAGTACACTCATAGACCACAGTCATAATTGAACATGTAATAGAGCACACAAATTCTGTATTTACAAGGTCTGTAATAGTTCCATAATTTTTTTATATTTACCTGTGTAATTTGTTTTTAGTTTTCCATTACCATTTTTGTTTTTGTTCTGTTAATGCTAGCTAGATTCTTATGTATATTTTTTCTTTATAGATAGCCCCTGAAGAAGACAAACAATGTTTGTCGAAACGTCGGGCCATTAATAAAAAACACTTAAAAAAAATTGTTTGGTGTTTTTTTATGATACCCCCGGCCGATCAGCCAACTAAGAGATACATCAGATCATTTCTAACGGCCAACAACTTCTACAATTGGTTCCAGATTTAGTTTTGTTCTATTTTTTTTACTTTTTCTTTTCTTTTTTAGGAAGTGTCGCGATCGTGTGAACATTTTCGAAATTGAGTTTTCACCGGAAACTCAATTTTGTGTATCCCAAAGTATAAAAAAAATGCTTTAGCGGTCATGGATGTGTGTGTATGTTTCAAACGAAAAATCGCAGAAAGCTTGGACTTATTATTCAGTTTAGGTTAGATTACTTGATTAGATTTTTGGATCGATGTCTAAACGGCGGATCTGTATCGATTATACGATTTTCTTTAAACTTGGATTTTTTTTTAAACTAATTTAATTATGCTCTTAGGTTGCTAGTATTTCGAAATAGTTTTGTAAAAGTATGTATGGAGTCATTAGTTAGGTTAGAAACCGCATCTGACACCAGATTTTTTTTTTTATTAGTAAAAAATGTAAAACAAGCAAAATGTATGCCCGAGCCAACCAAAATTTTGCTTGTTTATTAACAATGGCAAAACTTAACAATTGTTTATATTGATATAAAATTTAGTTTTCTATAACTGTTAATGTGATGCCCGATTTTAGATAATCTTGCAACGATAATTACAAAAATAGACATTATTCAAAGCAATCAAGATTTCCATTTTGGTTACAAAAATTATGATAGTTTTGCACACTATAATATTGCGAAAATAATAAAGTACTTTATACAAATTGAATGAAACCACATATTTTTATATTAGATTAAAAATGTTGAAGTAAAGTTTAAAACTATTTATTTATTCTAAACACATTCATTTAGGATTAAAAATAATTTATTAAATATATATATATATATACAAATATATATAAGTAGAATTGGAGAACCAGTTATAATATTCACGTTCCTATGTCTTTACGCAGTGATCTTGTTATAATACCCGATGTACCTGCAAAGAGAGTTATTACTTAGGCTTGACAGCGCGAAGAATTTTTTCGTCAGGTAGTGGATATGTTTCTCCATTATGTCAACACTGCATTTATCATGTAGCACGGATACCTCGGAACCGTGACAAGACGCAAAAACTTATTCTGGACTATTTGAAGGCTAGCAGTGTTGGACTTGCATGTCAGGCTCCAAGCAGAAGCATGGGAGATATCTTATAAAGAAGAAGCTTGTAGCTTTGCGACGTATGTGAGTCCCGTGAAAAAAAGGGGAACAATGCTCGCACAGCTGCCTTTCCTCTGTTAATTCCCTCTTTCACGTGAGGAGTAAAGTCAATCTACGGTCAAGCGTCACTCAAAGCCATGGCACTGTTTGTCCCTTGAACTTAATATGCCTATAAAGTTCTGGGCTGCGCTTACTCTGGACAGTATTGCCTCTGTTTTGTTTGAATTTCTTTTAATTTTCCAAGTGGAAAAGAACCTTTCAAACCTGTTAGATTGCTTCCAAAAATCTACTTGCTATTGTGTCTAACCTCCATGACCCGTATAAACAGCTAGATCGTCTGCATACAAGGCCAACCTGACGTTTTCGGGTCAGGTAACAGGTTGAAATAGATTAGAAACAATGCCGATCCTATAAAATATAGCGCTGAGGAACTCCTGCAGCGATATTATGAGGATAAGAGAGTACATTTTTCATTGATACCCGGAACTGTCTGTTGCGAAGATAGGGATTCCTATTCTAAATAGCCTATGCACTAAACAGGCATGCTAAACAATGTCAAAGACTTTCTGAGTATCCATCAATAATAACCTAGAATGTTTACAAGAATTAAAAGCTTCCGTCACATCATCTATTATTCTAGCAATCTGGGCCTTGTTGGACAGACGGGTCTAAACCCAAACTACTTTCCTGTATTATACTATTGCTTTGTAATTGAAGATTAATTCTAATTAATAGGATTTTCTCAAGAATTTTGTCAATACAGCTGAAAAGGCTAATGGGTCTATAATTATTGGGATTATTTGGAGATTTCGAAGATTAAAAGGATAAATTCAGAGGTTTTTCATAAAATTGGGAAGTGTCCAAGTATCAGGGACTTATTAAACAAGTTAGAAGTACTAGGGCTTTACGGGAAAAGTTTTTGGGGAAAATATTGTGAACTTCGTCTAAACCAGGTGATTTATTTTTTATTCTTTCTTGATTTAATGATTGTTGCAGTTTCCTTAAGAAAGTTGTAAGATTACAACTGGAGGGTTGGTACTGAGTTTCCCACAAAAAGTTTTATTTTCTGGGAGTGAGGGAGTGAGCGGAGCCATGTCATTATTCTGTTTGTGAAGTTGTTCTAGAAACTTGGCCCTGATATCGACTTTTTCTGAATCTGAGGAGAACTTTAATACTTTTATAAAGGAATGGGCAACAATCATTTGTGTTGTTGAGGGAGATTTTGAAATATTTAGCAACTCTCAAGAAAGAGTGATTATTAAAATCTAAACAGAAATATAACTTTGCTATCTATTATTATTCCATAATTTAATTTGTTTTTTAAGAATATTTTGAAAAACACATTAATGATCACAATTCCATACCTTATGTTACAGCCATCTTAGTATTTTTACTATTAATTACCTGCTTAGCAATAAATGGTGCACAATTATGTAAAAATGGTGGAAAAAAACGTGCACCATTCTCATGCAGAGAATATGATGAATGTATAAATGGTGAATTGGTTAGAAAGAAGTGCAAACTGAGTGAATACTTCAATGGCCGGCAATGTGATTATTTATGGTTTGTGAAATGTGTCGAGAACAATAATTGTAAAAATGGCCAAAAATATCCCAGAGGCGACTGTAATCGTGATTACGATTATTGTATATTTGGCGAAGTGGTTAAAAGAAGTTGTGCAAACAATACTGTGTAAGTGTTAAGAAAAATTAATTTTTTTTTTTCATATAGTATGTGGAAAATATGACAACATTGTATTGAAACCTGTGATTTCAGATTTGATGGACAAAATTGTGTAACTTTGGAAATATGCAAAAAAGCTATCGAGTGAGTACGATATGTAAACATTTTTATATAGATTTTATGCAGGAATAAATCTAAGCAAAGCAAGGATCTAGGAAGCTCTAACGAATTGCAACCAAATAAGTCATACAAATTTCTCTATCCTCATTTTCAATAGTACTGAAATTATAAATTTTGTTTAGTAAATCAAAATAAATAATTTAACTTTTAAAAGTCATAATGTTTGATTGTAGCAGTAGTTGATTACTCTAAAAACAATAAGTCTTATTATACTTGGAACAAATTCTGTACAATTGACTCGATAAAATAATCTGGTGTAAAACACTTATAGACTTTCTCTTTATTCAAACTCACCGCTCCCTGAAAAGCCGCCTTAAGTGAATTTTCTCGGAGAAAGATTTCAAACAAAAGTTGTAGCTTTGTAGCTACGTTTAGTTCAAATATCAAGTATAAAGAAAATTGTAGCCGTTTTTGAAAAAATTGCAAAAAAGTGGGAAAAAAAACAATAAAGTGGTACTTCCGGTTGAGGAATTTTGACAAGTAACTTACTGTCGATCCCATGGTGATACCTAAACAGAATATTAATTTTGAACTTTCTGTGATTTTTCGTTTTTGAGCTATGCTGTTCACATACATACACATACACACACACACACACACATAACTTTCCAGTAATTGGTGTAGTGGTTATGAGTCTGGACTTGGAAGTGGGAGGTCTCCAGTTTGAGTCCCGCGTATAATTGCTAAATTTTTATTAAAAAAAGTTAATAGTAAAGTAGGTGCTTCCGCCATCGTCCACGACACCTACTTTGGGCGTTAACCCCTCCTGAGAAAATAGGCATTACTAACTTCACACTTCATATAATAAGAGAAAGTCGACGAATATTTGAAATCAGAATATTTCTTTTTTTAGAGAAAGAAACTCAACTGACGAGGAGGTGGCGATAAATGAGTGTATAGAAGGAAAAACAACGAATCATCCATCAGACTGTACCATGTACAAATTATGCGAGAATGGCCAATGGGTTGACAAATCCTGCAAAACGTTTCAACACTACGATTCAGATACAAATGAATGCACATACTGGTCATACAATTGTCGTTATGGTGGGGTAAGTAGAAATTTGCTGTTTCTATTGCTAGTTCTTTCTTTTCAAGCAAACAAGAAATAATTGCCACGAATATGATTCCAATCTGCTTCTTTTTTTTTAGCCATGTAAAGACAATGAAACAGAAAATGCATTTGGAAGATGTTCAGAATATATGGAATGTGTGAAAGGTAATTGGCAAAAAATGTATTGCGTTAACGGAACCTACTACCAGGAAGGTTCTTGTAAGAATAGTCCTTGCCCATTAAGACCGGTATTGAATAAATGTAGCTATTTCACGGAACCAGGAAGCCTTAAAGAGAATAAATGTCCTTCTGATCAGCTGTAAGTAAATTCAAAAATTAAGTCTATTGTTTTAAAAAGTTAATTGAACTATTAAAAGTAAGCTTCCTCCTCGCCGACTAAACGCCTTGGCCATCAAAGTTACTCTTTCATTAACCAATTTCCCCAGTAAGCTAGGGGACACTATTACTGCATAATGTCCCACGTGAGCAAATATGTCGTTATGTTTTTATCTTCATTTTTTTTTGTGAAATAATAATAATAAGAAGTCTTTATTTATAATACATACAAACAAAACAAATAAACTTCTCTACAAACTAAAATAAACTAAAGACTTTATAAGGTTTGGTTATTTTAACCGTCACTGAGTAGTGTACTTATCTTAAATTGCTTGTGTTATATGTACAGTTATAAATATGAATAATAATAATAATAATAATAAGTAATTTTACTACCAGTAATTATACATCAATAATGATGGAAATGCTGAGGTTTGAAGAGAATCTTCGGATTGTTTTTTCAACTTTCTTTTTTCTCATTTTGTAGAAACTAGTGATTATAAAATATATTAATGCCAATAAATACTGATTTAATAGGAGCAAGATCGTAGAATTGACATCTCCTAGGTTACTAGTAAATTCTTTTCAACTCTGTGAAGTTTCTTGGAGTAGTTCTGGACAGTAAATTAAATTAGTAGGAACATGTTAAGACACAGCATCAAAAGGCAATCATTTTCTTTTGGCAATGTCGAAGAATTCTAGATAAGAATTCCCAAGATGATGTTTCGGATTTACTCTTTGGTTATTAAACGTAGACTGCTATATGCGGCCGTGGTGTGCTTGGGTCGCATTGAGATAAGATTCGCTAGACTGCTACTTAGGGATATTCAACGCTTAGCTTGCCTGGCGATGACCGGAGCGATGTGGACCTCGCCAACATCTGCAACGGAACTTTGCTGGGAATCCTATTGCTCTTCGAGGAGGTGAAAAGCCTGGCAATGAAAACCTTTTAAACGTTTTAATAGAATGTTGTAGACTTTTGCTTTCGATCATTCTTGTAGTATCAGATTACCTTCTAGGGAAGAATGATTAAGATTGGGTCCATCTGGTATGGTACCTAATAATTATCTCTAATATTACATGGAAGGTTCCAGAATGGAGGCTAGGTGTGAATTATGGTATAGGGAGGTCACTTGGCAATATCTTTCGGTGAATGGACATTCAGTGCATGGTAGGTTTTCCAGGCTGATTTTTATGCTATTCTTTGGTGAATTTTGGATGAGCGTACTTAAAAGGTCTTTGTATCTGGACAGGCTGAATTCATGTGTCTTCACTTCCAAGATAGTACTAGAATGTTCTAGAAGACGGCAAGGGCTTTCTTCCTTGAAGGATGTACTTCTAGTCTGGGTACCAGGTCATATGGGAATCTTTGGGAATGAGGAGGTTTGCCAAATTAGGAACCTCTCTCCCTTTCATTGGGCCCGAGCCTGCTGTTGATGTCTTTGGACACATGTCTGCTAAGCTTCTAGTTATGGACAGCTTCACAGCAGTCTTCCCTGTGCATGAGTTCAGTGGACTGTCAGAAGATATTCAATGGCGATCTGGACAGAGCTGTTAATGAGATATTGTTATGTCTTTCACGGATCACTCTCAGGCTTCTGTTAGGATCGCTTACTAGGATTGTAATTTAAGGAGACATCTCTATGTAATGGGGTTCATGCCCCTTTTATAGTGTTTGTAAGACGGAGAAAGAAACAACCATCCATTTTATGATATACTGTTCAGGTTGTGAGGAAATTAGGTTCAGGATCTTTGGTCGGAACAGATTGCGTATGAAAGAGTTTAGGCTGTTTCCCCTTATTTCGGAAATGGTCCGATTTGTTTAAAATGCGGCAAATCTTAGGTGGTTCTGAATTTCTGTTCTTATTGTTGTTTTTCTTGGGACCCCTAACAGTCTAACATAAAATGTTCCCCCGTCTTACAAATTCTACGAAATGGGCGGATCCCATTCTACATAGAAATTTCTCCTTAAATTACAATGCCCAATAAGCATCCAAGCAGGAGACTGAGAGAGGTGCATTGAAAGACACTGCAAAATCTGATATCTCGAGAGGACTGAACTGGGAATGTTCCCAAACAAAGAAAAATTCAAGAAGGGAACGCATTCTACGTGCTCCGGAACGAATGAACCTGATGATTTGTCACACCTCAAAAATTCGGTGACAAAGGTGGGAGGACGTTGGGATGCGGGGCAAATATTAGAAAATATACTCGATGGCTGTTTGCTGTTTCGATATAAGCAGGCTATGGCTGAGTGGTAATTACTTAATGTTTACTGGAATCAATTCTGTGATTGTGTTCTTTCTTTGTCGTTTAGTAACTGTTCTCAGTTTCATTTTTTTTTTTCTTTTGGAGATAATTGATATAATTATAAAGAGTTGTTTGGTAAGACTCAAGTTTTTTATGTAAAATAAAGATTCAAACCCTTGTGTGAATTTCCCCGTGAAGAATTGTAGTTAATTCCTGAATTAACAGTAAGTAATTATTCTCAATAATTTAGGAATTTATTTTTGTTTATCTTTGTAAAACGTAAGTAAAAATGATCAGTCAATTGAGATTGCATTTAATAATTTTAAATAAAACTAAATAAATTAAACCGTAAAATTCATGTTTAATGACTGTTTTGTTCTTAAAAAACAGGAAAAGACTTTTCTTTTTCCCCAGTGCCGTCTCAGTGCATTGCCGGCCTCTGAGACAGCACTACCCGTCACTGGACAGCGAACTGTAAAGGCTCCTAGGAAGAGAAAATCTAAGGTCAGCATGCTGGATTCGAACCCGACACATCCACGTTGCTAGTCCAGTGTGCTACCACTAAGCTAATCCCTTCCCTTAATGAAGACTTAAAAAGACATTAATTAATAAACATATGATTCAATTTAATCTTAATAAAAACAGTATGATTTAAATAATAATACTGCTATCTAGCGGCTGTTTCTTTTACTACTAATCTTATATATCCTAATAATATTGCAGATTTGACAGTATAGAAAGGCAATGTGTATCACGTGAAGATGCAAGATGTTTTGAAGGTGAATGTGTAGATGGAGATACCACCTCTGTGGCCGATGATTGCACTAAATATAAACTGTGTGAAAATGCTAAATGGGTAGAGAAATCTTGCATATGGTTAGCCCATTATGATGTCGTCACTAAACAGTGCAAATATGTGGGCTACACTTGTGGATATAGACAGGTATTTTATTAAAATTAGTTTTAGATGGGAAAGAGGGTCACTTTAGGCAGAAAAATGTATTTAATGTAATATTAAAATGTAAAATGTAAAACTGTTTTATGTCATTTTGGAAAGTCAGTAGGTGCTATTATAAGAAATGTTTAAATCAACGAAGTCTAGTGTACCTTCTCATAAACAGTGCTACACTAGCAGCTCTGGTGGCGAAATGAACATTTACTAAATTCTATTTAGAGTTGGCTTTTCTTAAATGCAAACATCTATTCTTATATTAATAATAAAATATCTTTCTTTTAAAGACATAAAGATAATAATTTATCTTACTTTTTCTAAAACAACAATTGTTCTATATACTTTGTCATATATTTCGAACTGGAAATTACTTGCAAGCAATAATACTATTTTAATCAGGGGTCAATTGGAAAATCAGATATATATTTTTTAGATCTACGAAGAGAATGTTTTGGAATAAAACAGCCAAACTTTAGGGATGAATTTCTAGTCAAAAGAAGAAAAAATTCTTCTGGATATAAATTACTATCTTAGGGGAATTATAATCTAAAATAAAGTTTTAATATAACTCAGCCTCTCCTGAAAGTCTAGCTTATTTAAGTGATAAAACAGAAAGATGCAGTGAGAAATTTGCGTTATTTTGTGTACTATATTTCCTCCTAAGTCCTGAAACATAGTAAGAAAAGATGCTAATGCAAATAAGCCTCATTGAAGCTTAAAGTTATAAAATTTGGTATCAAAATAGACCATAGTAAATTCGCATTACAAGGAAAATATTAAAATAAACATCAAATATAATATTAGAAATAATTGGTGGAAAAGAACTGGTGCTGTGTTATACTTAGTTAATGGTGAGCTCAATCTTTTTCAACAGCAATCACTGGGCGACTAGGTATTTAAAAGCAGTTTGTTTTTAAATACCTAGTTAAGCTTCAAATTTTTCTATTGTTAAGGTATTAGGGAGGCTGGAAAGTGATAAGCTGGTGTTTGATTGTCAAAATATATATATATATATGTTATGACAGATCGCCAAATTTGCTGGATAAAACCTGACGGCTCAACTTGACCACTGATTTGTTACAACTTGTATTTTATGTCTTTACTAGGAAACTGAAATAACTAATCATCCATTGCGACTTCTTGAGTTTCACATCTAACGAAACTTACAAATGGTTTTTCAAAATTTTCTATTCTTCTCCTCTCTCTTTATTCTAACATCGCACCTTTGTTTTCATTCAACGCCCCCTCCCAATTTTACCTAAAGTTACTATCAGCCCCCCGAATCGTTTTAGGTCCACCAGGTTATGGTAATGCCCACTTTAAGAATCACTGTTCTATTTGATGATCTAAAAATAGAAATTTTGACCCCTTCACCATCGAATTTCGTCAAACAATGCTAATATTTCTTTTTAAACTGTTAAAATTTCAAATAATGTTCCAATATCCTCCTCAGAAATTCAATCCTTTCCATATTCCATATCAAACAGAAAACAAAAAATTACATTTTCAATAGTCTTTTATGCAAAATTATGAGAAAAGGAAATCAATGATTTAACACGACTACCACCTTCATTAAAAACAGCTCTTTCATAAACATTATTTTTGAAATAGAGCGGATCGAGAGAATGAGAGAGAGACTGGCTTTAAAGCCGAATAATTGCAACCTACAAGGTACTATTGGGTATCAGTGTTTCTAATTGAATTTTTTTGTAAGATGTTACGATGATAAGCGTGTTGTATGTAATGGTGAGCTAAAAATTGCCTGCGGTTGTATTAAACCAAGTAATTTTTTACTGATCAGTCTAAAAAAAAAAACTGACTATAGCAGTCAGCACTTATTTTTAAAATATGGTGATATTCCAAATATTTAACAACCAGTATGCTAAAACTAATCTAGCCCAAATATGCAGTTATTATTAATAATAATCAAGTTATCAAGTTAATGTATATATACATTTTGGGCAGGATTAATTCCTAAAAAAAGTATGTTCTAATTTATGATATAAACAAGCATTTGTTTATTCGTCGTTGTTTACTATTATATAAGATGAGAGATAACGATGATAAACGATTTTGAAACTAAACCCTAAAAGTTTCCAAATCATACTTTAATTTGTAAGTTTAATCGGGATTTTTGTCACTATTACTCCTTTGTCACTTCTCAATTAGGATTTAACCAACAAAACTGCATCATTTTTCATTAAATGACTTGTCTCTATTAACAGAAGATTTCTTTTAATATTAGTTAAGTTGCTCATAGTGCTGAACATTTAAAATTCTTTTGTCTCTTAAAGTGCTGTTTGTTATAAATTTTAGTACTGTATCTCTGCCTGCAGGAAAGTATTAATTTAATACATTAATAATATAAAAAAATATTAAAATATTATTAAACAACTTCTTCAATCGAAACGGAAAATTTGAAAATTTTAACAAGCGATATGTGCGTGTACCGGCTTTAGGGCACCATTGGCCATAGTAATATGGTATATGAAAAGTCTATGCGTTTTTTCTTTAATTTAGTTGAATGAACTGTTTATATATACATAGGGTTGATATTGCACTTTGGTCACTTTATACTGATTACTTGGCATTCGTTTTTCAGTATTTAACAGTATTTAGGCGAAACACTTCATCGCATTTAGGCAAGTCATCGGATTGAGACCGCGTTAGTGGTTGGTTATAAATCGACGTTTGGCCCATATTACAATAGGTTTCTTCAGGATAATAGCGTCTCTAAAGCTGAAACAACACTGGTTTCACAACGTCCTATTTCAGCTTTAGAGGCAACAGTTGTGATGCTATATTCCGGAGGTGAGGCAGGCGAGGAAGGGGTTTGAGCGGCCAGGATAGGTGTGACCATTCAATCACCAATTTATTTAAAAACTGTTCGAATTCAATGAAACAGAAAATTTAGGCAATGCTTGCTAATAAGAAAATATTGCTGGACTAAATGTCTAATGAACATAACTTCAGGGCTAATACTAACTTACAACTATAGAACCACATACCCATGCATTCACACATAGAGTTTACTTGAGATATTAAGTGGGTATACTTTAACTATCCAAACAAGCAAAAATAGTGGGTTACGCCAGCCAGCCTGCTCTTCCTGTGTCTCGAAGGAAATTGTTTGCAAAAAAGCGTGTGGTGGGACTTTGAAAGAATGGGGCATTTCGAGTTAGTTCCCGATTGGCGAGCTATCGCATCTGAACTCTATTCAACACAATTGGATAGGGTCCCTGCTGTTCTGGCCAAAAAGTACCCCTCTTTAGTCAACATAAAAAAGTTCTTTTGCAGCAAGATAAGGCAAGACGTCAGACTACCTCAAAAATTAATGAGCTGGAGATTGAACTTCTTGCTCGTCCTATTTCCTTTCTTTCTTTGGACCTCGCTCCTTCTGACTCCTCCTTTTTTGAGGAGTAAAAATTTTTAGTAGGAAGAGGAAGAGAAAGTAGCTTGTACTGATGGTGTTGAATTGAATTACAGGCACAAAAATGGATTGAAGTGACACATACACAAGAATGGGCCCGCTCTACTACATCTTCTTTAATCTGAAATATCTCTCTGGTCCGGCTATTGCTGACCAGATAATTTTTCTCGATAATCACGCAGATCTACACCAAATACTCCACCTCTACAAGTTTTCGCATTTGCCCCTGTTTCTTCGTGAATGTCCAGGCTTCGCACCCGTATAATATGATGCTTTCGATTATAGATTATATAAGCTTCATTATCTCAATACTTATCTTGAGGCTCCATAATATACTTATAAAAATTCCTTTAGAATGCGCTTGTGAGTGGAATGTCTATTTTAAAATTTCATTAAAAAGGATTAGAATATCGGAGATCTACAGCTAGGAAAAAATAACATAATATAAAACTTTACTTAGAAACAATAATGATAATTCATTTAAATCAGACAATGGCATACACACAGTAAAATTAGGACATAATTTTCATATGAAATATTATAACTTGCTTTGAAATTTTCCTTTCTTTTCTTTTTTCATTTATTATTTTATACTATTCAATTATTTAGATTTTTTAATTTAATTTAGCTTTTATTAAGAGAATTTTCTTTTTAATTTTTTCTAGCCAACAACCACATTAACACCACCCACTACGATCGTTAAAAAAGAAACATGCTATGAGGAAAACGAAAAACGAAGCGTTAAAGGCGATTGTAAAAGATTTCAAGTTTGCAAAAATGGAGAATGGACCGATGACAAATGTAATGTTTGGGGAAAATTTGACGTAGATGAAAAACAGTGTGTCTATTTTAAAACGTGGGCAGTTCATTGTGCCTAAATATTTTAAAATGTGGGCAGTTCATTATGCTAAATTAAATGTTTAAGTCATTAAAGGATATGTTAAAAAAAAAATAAAAAGGCATTATTTTACTATTTTCTTTTACCTAGTCCTACAAATTAAATACTGATACAAAGTGCAATCGAGGATTGCAAAGGTTATATGGTAAAATAGTTGTTGCATTTCATTATGTAAAGGAGTAAAGGTGAATGCTAGTCAATATGAATTTTTTACACTTTTCATGAACAAGGATTGGGAGCATGAATGCTCTTGTTGCTGCAATAGCTCTTCCCAAAATAGGCAAATCAGGTACTCAGAATTCTAAAACACCATCCTCTGGATATTAGTCACGTGATTGTTTATCGTACTATTAACAGGTACAGCGAGACCGTCTCTTTCAGCAACCATCCCAGCGTCCATCAGTTCATACAGGAAACGCGAAGTAAGATGTAGCCCAGATCCGAAGAAGTCCGCTTAGAAAAAAAAAAAAAAATATTTCAAAGAAATGAGAGTTAATAAAACATAGGTTTACTTATTTGCTAGCAATTAGACAGGACAGATCTAAAGATTTATTGCAGTGTTATGCAAACCAAATCAGTGCAAGTAATGCTGAGAAAAATTCTTGCAAGTCTTACAGAGTTATTTACAGACAAATTTTGTGATTTGAAGAAAAAAACTGTAGCACTAAGGGAAAATTTAAGCAGCAAAAGGATAGAGTATATGCACAAGGCAATAGAGAAGTGATTGGTAGAGTTGAAAGAGGGCTACAATCCGGGTTCCCTTATGGTTTGGTGGGAGTGAGTGATAGGTGACATTTTTGTGGAAAAGATGTTCAAAGTTGCGTGAAGAATCACTAAGAGGATATCAGAACTCGTTTTAAAACAAAATTACTACATTAGGTGTTTCAGCACTCGTCCATAAGGCGAAGTCCACTCAAAGAGTGTCTAAGAATGAAAGTTCCCCTGGACCATAGAACATGGTCAACATCTTAAGAGAATGGCTTGTCATAGAAGACATTCCAGTCTATACAGCCTAAAAGAGTTCTTAGTGCGGACAGCTCGCAATATTCCACAGGAAATTCGATCAATGGTTGATTTGCCAAGAAGACGTAAGACATGCTTAAGGGTGGACATTTTGGATTATATTTTTTTATGTTTATATTCTTGAGGATGTTGGTCGTTTGGATGTTGCTTGTTTTTTCCAAATAAAAGTTTAGTTTCATTCAAAGTGGTAAGTTTTATTTCCAATTTTTAACTGTTACAGGAAGATCAAATTTAATATTCCATTTAGGTTTACCCGGTACTACATTTGCCAAAAAAGGTTTTTGTTACAAATTTAGCAACTCTGGTAGTGCAATGGATAGTCTCCAAGGATAATGGATGTCCTTTATTTTCTCAAAAAATAGCAAAAATTATTTTCTCTAAATTTTGTATAATATCCATAACCAAAAATGCCTATCACATTTATTTGAAACTTATTCCAGGAAAATGGAGTTCTCATGGATTCTAGAGAAGTTGCACAATGTTGAAGCTATCGTCTAAAGTGCCTCTTCAAATGTTATTGCCACCTATGTATAATATTGAAGTGCATTAAAAACTATTTTCCTAGAATATCAAATTTGAACAGACTCAGTTAACTAGAAATCCAACTTATAGAATAGGTTACTAATTTTTTTATTATTTTCTTCCGGAAATGGTCCCACAATTTTTTTTTAATCTTTTAATGTTGACTGCATAAATTTATTTTAGGGACGTTTTAGGAAATCAGTAACTTCAAATTTCAAGGGTTTTTTTGAAGAAGGATTATTTTATGCACTGCAATGTAATCAGATTCGAAAATACTACCTTCCACTTGGTGAAAACCAACTTGTAACTTAGCCAAAACTACGTTAATATTTTTGGTCATCATTTCAAGTTTGAAGTAAATTGTTCCATTTTATGATGAAATAAATTATTATAACCTCTTTTATCGATTATTTAGCGATCATCTCTTCAGCCCAAGGTAGCAGCAAGGTGAAATTTGATTTTGTGTTTAGTTTTCAGAAGAAAATTTTGATTGGATGATTTCGTTAAATGAGTGGTACATTTTACAGAAGTATTATTTAAAACATTTCTTAAATTATTATCTGAAATTAAAAAAAAAAACACAGGATAATAACTGATTACTTGATTTTTATTAGCAACTTTCTTGAAAAAGTATATATTTGTTTTTAATTGTTCTTTTAAAGATAAAATAAGTTATAAAATCTTGATCTTCTTCACAGCAAACGAAACGCAATTCAAAGTAAACAGCTACAAGTTTCTGTCAGCGTTTAATAAATAAATAAAATAATAAAAATATAGTTATAACAATAAGGTATATTCCAGGTAAATGCGGACTGAATATAATATAAATTTTAATTTTAGAATATTTGATAAGGTGAGTTAGATAAGATAGGTAAAGTAGATTTCTTCTTAGTAATATCACTTGATTGTATGTATGCGCGCCCTCGTTATCATATTATTAGCGTTATCCACAACATATTATAAATATGTCCTTTTGTAGTGATATTTTTTCATCAATTAGAGGCAATTGTAGAGAATGTAAGTAAAGATATACTAACCTAGATATAATTTTATTTAAAAGCTTTGAAAATTTTAGTAGTTTGTTTTTTTATTGGTTTTCTTTTACACTTGTGTTAGTGTTAATTTTACTGATAAGTTAAGTAATGGTTGACGGTTAATGGTTTAGAATGTGGGACCCTTCAATCTCGAGATGTTTAGCGTTTCTCACTCTCCATCGCATTATAACTAATTTTCTTGAAACAAATCTATGATTGAATATGTAGTTGGGTTCGTAATGCTATGATATTTATGGGTCAAATCTGTATTTATTAAAAAAAAACTAGTGTGAAACACTCTTAATGTAATTTTTATACAGTTCTAATAATTACTTTTAAACATGGGTTTTTACTATGATTACTATTTAGATGATAGAACCGTAAATAATGAAATGACTTAGAGATTAAGCCTTCTCCAGAAACTCCGAAAAAAAACAACAAAATCATTCAAATACAAATGTTAAATTTGCGTATTAATATTCCACGTTTATTAGTTTTTAATTTGTTATTAATGGTATCAAGTACGTTTTCGAAAAAATCGTGATAAATTCAAGGAGTAAAGTGTTTACTCCCTCTTTAACCAATTACGACTGAAACCATCGTAAACAGAACTCCATCTTATGTTTGGTAGTAACTAAATATTTACATAATATTTAAACTTATTTGCAAAAACTGACGCATTTTAATCTACGGCATTATCTATATACAATTATTACTTTTGTAAGTGGCAAAACTTTTTTCAAAGTTATTACCTGAACAAACCCCGTCATAAAATAAATCAAATTTGTCACTACATCTTTCAGTTTGTTCCGTTAAAGAAGGTAGATTTTTAAGGGAGCACTGAGGAATTCTTTATGTGAAAAATAGGCGGTAGGTACAATTAGTTTGCCTCCTTCCTTTACATGATATAGAATGACGAAGAAGAAAGGAGTTAATCACAGTATTTGGTCCTCAAAGACAGGTTTAAAGATCACCGATGCTCATACAAATATAACAAAACCAACTCCTCTTATGCTAACCACCTTATAAAGAACAGCCACGAACCATAAGGTATCGAAAAATCAATGGTCCTTTTACACTAAGGAACAAAAGGAAGATGAATGGACATTCTAGAAAAAAATAGAATGATACAAACACAAGACTATCCACAAAAACATAATGAATGACCAAATAAACTATAACTCACAACTCTCTTTGAAGTCGTTCCCCACACCTAACTAAATTACAAACAGACCACCTAGAGTAGTAAATGACTTATATGGTTACATGGTTGACTTATATGGTTACACCATATATAAACTTCAATTTAAAAAAAAAAAAAACAAGAATATTAAACTAATGATGCATGCATCTCTTATTAAATTTCGTTTTAGTTATTTATTTTAATATCATATCATTATAATGAGATATAACTTCTCAGTTATAAACCGATCACTTTTATTTGAAACATTTTGAAAGAGTTCTGGGAGTAAGTAACATTTAATTTCCCTATAAAATACCACTACAACCAACCATTATTATTTGAAACGCCCATAGAGATTTCCTTTAATCTTGGTACCATTTTTATTTGTAAAATTAATTTTGGATAGTTGTAGGGTTAAATTTTAAAGTTTATATATGGTGTTTTGGTGCGCTCTACTTGGCCACTATAATATAATCACTTCTCCAGCTGCCAAGATTAATAGGTTGGTACTTACCTCCCTACTACCACTGTATTTATGTTACAAGACATATGTAAAATTTGAGTTTAAAGAAATCCGAAATTATTTAAAGAATTTATCATTTTATATATGCATAATTATGTATAATATATGTACGTATATATGAGAAAGTCGTGTGAGTGTTTCACACCAGATTTTTGTATTTTTAATCTCACCGATTAAAAGTAAAATTTTAGCCACTGATTTTAGTGGTATAATTGCCACAGTAATCATCAGCCATTGTAGAAAAATAGTTTTTGTTTTCCTGCTGGTCTAAAAAACGCCACTTGGGAGGTGGGGTGCAAGTGTATAAATGTAGAAAATTATATTGATAAATTGATAAATTGAAAAATTAGCAGATTCGTTTGCTATACTACATTAAAACTAAAACTATTTCTCTCTACTTGGTTTGGTGTAGTGGTTATGAGCATGGACTTGTAACTGGGAGATCCCCAGTTCGAGTTCCGCGTAAACTGGTAAATTTTTTATATTCATTTAAAATTATTAAAAGTAAAGTAGGTTAGGCTGCCCTCGTCTACGGCACCTAACTTGATAGTTGGACATTAAGCCCGCCTAAAAAAAAAATTGACATTACTTACTTCGAGTAATTACTCCAAATCAGAGCAAAAAAGTTCATCGTTTAAAGGGCAGCAGTTCTTATAAAAAACGGATAGTAACAAACATATCACAATCGGATATAATTTTTTTTCAAATATATTATTGGTTATAATATAAATTTATCCATTTTAATTAAAGATGTGCAATATTTTAATTTTATTTCCATGTATAACATTCAAGATAATACAATTTACAGGCATGACCACACCATTAAACAAAAAGAAGGTATTGACATTTGGTGGCGTAGTTATAGTAATTATAATTATCATTATAATAATTGCCGTATCTGTACAAAGAGTAAGTAAACCTAGTGTAACCAGAGGTAGTGATATAATTAAGCATCATCCATTCGTCCTGAGGTAAGTGATTATTAATTACTTATTTAATATCTTTATTAATCTTATCAATCTTTAAAAATGATTTTCTTCTTTTCCTGAATCTATATATTAAAAATTCCCCCATGCGTAAAAAAAAATGAGTTGAATAAATCTTTAACACTTTATTTAGTGTTATTTAGTGGCCTATACTCCACTTAGAAGGAACCGGACTTCGTCTTTATTTTAATTTTTGCCAAAATACACATTCTTTTTAGGCCCTTATTTAATTGAGAGCGCGCTGTTGAGGAGGCAGCAGTCCACCGTGCTGCCTACAGTCAGTCTGTCTATTATTTAGTTGATCAATTTGGTTGTCACTTTTAATAGTAAAAAATAAGATCTTCTCCTCTCCCAAATACATATTATGTATAATATTAACAAAATATAATAAATACAGTTTTACTGGAGGAATTTGTAGTTTATTTTATTGGAACTTAGCGTAATTCACAATTGCGTGAACTACTTGTTCTGCCAAATTTTATGCAATGTTTTTCTAGGCGAAATTTTTATTTAGTAATTATTTTTATTTACTAATCATAATTAGTAATATTGTTATTTTTAGTGGCAACACTATGCCAGAATTAATAAAACTGGATTACCGAAATTTAGTTAACAATCTGGATCTGAATAAAATGATAGTGTCTATAAAGGAACTTATGCAAGGAAACGTAGCTACTCAGGTTTGGCTTCTATCTAAGTTCAAATATGTATATTATTTGTTTTATTTTTCTTTTTTACTTTCTCTTACTCCTAGTAAGAGGAAGTATTGTAATCGTGTCAAATTTTCGATCTCGAGTGGTCACCGGGAAAATACGTTGGGTTCCCTGAGTCGACAAAAAGTGGTTTTTAGCGAATGGTCTGTGTGTGTGTGTGTGTGTGTGTCTGTGTGTGTGTGTATGTATGTGAACAGCATAGCTCAAACACGAAAAATCGTAGAAAGTTCAAACTTGATATTACGTTTAGGTATCACCATGGGATCTGACGGTGCGTTATGTGTCAATATTCCTCAACCGGAAGTACCACTTTATTAGTTGTTTTTTTTAAGTTTTTGCAATTTTCTCAAAAATGGCTCCGAAGATTTTCTTTAAACTTGGTATATCAACTACACATACAAAGAGCTACAACTTTTATTTGAAACATTTCTCCAGGAAAATTCATTTAAGGGCACTTCTGGGGGCGGGGTGGGGTTTTCAATTTTTCCCTTTTTTATTTTTTGTATTATTTTTCTCTAAAGTGCTACACGTTGATGAGTACAATTGTATAACCAAACAAAAATCTAATTAGAACTAAATACATGGCCAAAAGGTCCGAGTTTCAAGAAAATTAGTAAAACGGACGTGCGCTTTTACATGAACAATTTTTTCAGTTTCGACGAATCTTATTAAAGTGGTACACAAACTATAAAAGCTGTCAATTATAATTTGGAGAACTGGGTAAGAGAAAGTTGTGTGAGTGTTTCACACCAGATTTTTTTTAAATATATACGGTGGTGACAAAATCACCCTAGTAGCTAGGATCTGATGATACATCTGTACTGTACAGTACTGAAATTCCAAAAGTAGAAAGAATCATTTTAACAAAGAAAATACTAGATTGCATTTCTTAGTAAGCTTTGCTACTACTTGGGTTTGGCAATCCCTCGGACTCTAATACGGACGCGCTTTCATCACACAATACACACACATTAATTGAGAAGCTCTCTAACAGATAGTAAAGCTAGCTTTATGAATGTATATAAAGCTAGTTTTAAAGCTAACATACATAAAGCTAGTTTTACTACCTATTGAAGAGCTTCTCACCTTTTTTACTTCGAAAGATGGTGTAAACACTCAAAATCCAAGGTCTTACAATGTGACGGACGAAGGACTGCCAACTTTACTAATAAACGTCAAGAAATAGGGCCCTCTGTGCATAACGATTACAGAAGGAGTTCTAATTAGAGACTGGCGAAATGAATAATTAAGCGAGAGATGGTTGGATTCTAATGGACAAAATATCCAGATAGCTTAAGAGAATAGCCAGAACAGAGAAAGACCTAAAAGGATGACCAGAAGGAGAGGAGGACTTCGCTGGTGATGGTTTGATGATACTGAGCGAAAATACAGGAAATTAGGAGTGCTCGTTCATGAGGATGAAACAGCGAATGCTTATGCGTGCGTGCTAGACAGGGAGATATCATAATCGGATCTAACCCGAACTTTTTGGTCAAAATCAGTCACTTCGAAGTGCGATTTTAACCGAATAGGTTTAAATGGCTCTAATGATTTTCTTTGCCCTCACGCATTGGTTTAGTGGCTAGCGCACCGCTTTTGGTGCTTTGCAATGTGTTCCCTTTGAGTGAACCAATAAACAAGTAAACTGACGCAGTTGTAATCAGTTTCGGCCAGCAGTAAGAGAGATGGATGCGCACGCAACTCTTTTTTCTAACTTGTCCGAGCTATACATGTGATGCTTCTGCTATGTCGGCAGTTTTTTGATTATCCTACCCTTGTATTTTTTTGTTATTGTCCTAATTTCCCATTAATCTACATAAATTGCTTTAACTATTCTTTCGTTTTATACTTCCCTCTCCTGTTTTATTCCTCTTTGAAAGAAAAAGGATTTAGTACATTAGTTGTATTTCTTTTATATTATTCAATTCGTGGCAAAGAGAACTTTTTTTAAAAACCATTTAGTCCATCCTTTATTGTTATTGTTAGATCAGTATAATAGTAATTGTCTATTACATACAATACAGAAACAACATAACATAGGTTTACATAAAAAAAAAAAGACAATAAATTCTGGATAACCGTCCGAGAAATCCCTGGTCAGACAAATGGTAAAACATAAAGATAAAAAAAAAAAAATTGAAGAAAATTAAGCAATTCTAATATTTTACATAAATTACATTCATTTTTTTTTAAATAAAGAAAGAATGAAGATAAAACTGAAATATGAAACTTTTGCTGACAAAAGAATGAATAAAACGAAGTATATAAAATATAAAACAAAATTAATTCACAAAAAGCTTTGCCCTAGCAACCATGCCTCTTTAAAATAACCAGTAAGCGTGGGTGAATTAACATTCCAAGTTTACAGAAAATCTTTGTTGTAGTCGTTTTCGAGTCAATTCTAGAAAAACTCAAAAGCCAATTCTGTAAAGTCGCACTTCGTTAACCGATTTGCTACAAATTTGGAATTCTAATAATGCCTGTAATGTAATATATTTAATAATGCATTCATACTAGAATCTTAATTTATACTGAAGTCGTACTTTAGAGCAGGGAACCCCAACTATGACCCATGGAAGGATTATTGCGCTAATTCGGCTAATTATCCAATGAGAATCTGATAAAACCGAATGATATTGGTTATTTTTTTTTTACATTCAGTAGCTAAAATTACATTCCAAATGTATTCCATAATTTAACAATTGGTATTACAAAAAAAGAAGAGTAATTTGACACTCAGGGGTGTTTCTTCTTTTTGTTCAGCGTTGAGCCGCAAACTCTCAGTTTCTATATACATAAATTTGGAATCTTACTTACGAAAGCAAGGCAAGAAAATGAAATCTTAACTTTCTTGAACGACTAAGTTACTTATGTATTGTCTAAAAGAAGGCTGTTATCTATAAAAGTATGTGATTTGGAACAGTAGGTAAATTATCCCCCTCCCCCAGAAACGAATCTTTTAAAAAAAGATTAGCACCAAAGAAGACTATTGTTCTTCAGATCGAAGATATGGAAAGCAATATTGTCCAGTAAATTCTAGGCAATGCAAAATCGAAATTATGTTGCTGTAGATGAATCAAAACCTCGCCACTCTTAGTAATTTTTCTTGGCGTCGAGATGAACTTAATGGTTAGCAGGAATTTGCCTTAAAATGCGTGCCAGTTAATGGTGGAAATAACATGTCTCGCTTAAAGCAGGGTTTGGTCGGACAAATCACAAAGTGGTGCTACAAATCTATGTACAAAGCATACATCTATTTATTAAGTAGACAGAAATTTAGAGGAGCACCATTATATTAAATAACGGTAAATGACTCGTATCTACATTGGATCTAATAGTTTTTCTACCATAGGGGGAACCACGTAAAAACAAATTATGAATTTTATTTGTTTGCTATTTATTAATTTGTAAAAAAAATAAAAATATATATATTTTACAATTTAAAAAAATAAAATTAAAGATATGAAATTTCAGGTGTGGGACGTGGGTGCAAGTAACTGTGTAAAAGCTCAGTATCATGATGCTGTGTCAGAAACTCTGGAACAAATTGATGTAATGAAGAGAATAATCCACCTAAATACAAATTTTACGTTAATCACTAATTCTGCAGGTACAAATTAAATATTTGCCAAAATTTAATTATAAACATTTTGCTTCCGGTCATTACCGCAATAATCATAATAATAATTATTATTAATTTGATATTTTACAGATATAAAATTGGCAAAAGATGTAAAGAAGTTGGGTAGCATAATAAGAGTGGATGGTGGATACACTTTGGATTCGAAATTATCTATCTTAAGAACGTATTACAATTTAGGTGTACGAATACTTGCTATTAGCGGAAATTGTGACAATCCTTGGTGAGATTAGAAATTTGATTTTAAGCAGGTTCAGTCTGGCTGTATAGTTTACCAAACTATCAGTTTAAAGAAAAGCTCATTTGCGCACAGTTTTCTTATTGCTATAATTTTTGTATTTTAAGATATTTACTACTGCACAGTAACTATGCAACAAGTAAAAAAGATAAACAATGAAAATGGACGTATGCGCGTTGGTTAGCGCGCACACCCAGGCTTGAAGTTGTGAACGACGGCTATCCGATAGCAGTCGTAATACACCATTATGACCTTACGTGTACGACTGCATCTCAAGACAGCCGTCGAATTTAGATGGTCGCGCGGTCATCGACGCCTTAGTCGTCTTGGCGGGTTTGTGGGAAGAGTGGAAGTACAGAGGGCTTGGATTAGGAATGAGAAGATAATTTGGAATGGAATTTTAGGTGGCGGGATTTGGCTAAAGTGGTGACGAAGGGAATTTTTTGGTCAGGGTGGATAGTGAGGTTAGAGACGTAGAAGGGAGCATTGACGATGGTGCGTAGAATTTTGGACTGTAGGGATGCAATAGAGGTTTGTGTTTTTGGCAGTCCCGTATAATTCGAGTCCGTATGTCCAAATAGGCGTTATGGAATTGTATAGTTGTCTTTTGTTGTGCAGTGTAATTTGAGCATTTGTCTAGTAGGTTTTTCAACATCGGGAATTTAGTTAATTTCGTTTGAATCGAGAATGAGGGTTCCATGTTAATCGTCTGTCTAGGTAGAGTCCGAGGTAGCGGACAATTGGGATAAAGGTATGGTTAAATTGTACGGCGGGAAGCGGCTATAATGTTTAATTTCATTCGATATCTCAATAATTCTTTCCCGATTTTTTAAATGTTTATTGCCCTTCATGGTTGTTGGTCACTGGAACTATCAAGGAGGTGTAGATAACATGGAAACTTTAGCCGAGATTGTGGCTTTCTCCATAAAACTGAAAATTGATTTTACAGAAATAAAAAAACCCTAAGTTATTCCAATCTTTACAATTTTAAAGAACACATTTTATTAATATTTGGAATGATTGTAGAAGTTCAGTAGCTTCTTGACATTCTTACATAGATTGTTTCATACAAAACATGGAAAATATCACTTACGCACATTATGT
>JAAEAF010007557.1:0-11704 GCA_011037195.1 Triatoma infestans | reverse complement strand
CCAAGTGTGTCCAGTCGCTATCCCTACCAAGGTTCTCAAACCCGTCCGACTAAGAGACAGGAGATACTCCGAAATTCCCTGCTTGCTTGCCTTTATAAATCTTTTAGCTTGGAGGCACCCCTGCGTGTCCCCCCAGCGTTTCTCCAAAGCTCTCGTCTCCCAAAGTCTAATCTGTTTGTCGCAAAACGTCTTTGTAACGGCCAGGGCTGCTTCAGGACCACAAAATGGTAATGATGATCCCTCCCTGGCCAGCCGATCCGCCCTCTCATTGCCCTCTATACCCGCATGTCCGGGTATCCAATAGAGATGCACCTTACCCCTCCGAGCCAAAGCGTTAAGCCTTCTCCTACATTCTCCCACTAATTTCGAACTCCACCAAGGCTTACTCAAAGTCCTTAGTGCGGCTTGACTATCGGAGAAAATCCGCATTTCCTTAAACTCTCCTAGCCACTCCCCCACAAGGTGGCAGCATTCAATGATGCCCACCACCTCAGACTGGAAAACAGTGGCCAAACCACCCAAGGCCACCGAACTCCCTCTATCCAACTCCTGAAACCATGCTCCCGCCCCCGACAGGCCAGTACCCTCCTGCCTAGAGCCATCTGAATAGCAGCGAATAATACCGCTGCCCGACTCCGTTGGCCTCGTGAGGTTATCATCCCCTATACTACCAATCGTAATCTCATAATCTCTCTCAAATCCCCATTTCTTGCTCGTCTCATCAAGCTTGGATAGCAGAAATCGGTTCACTCGCCAAATTTCGTCCTCGATCCTAGTGTGATCCCCCCGAAAGGTTCTCACCCATTCTCCCTTGCACCTCATTCTGAGGTACCCTTTCATTGCCTCCCCCGTTACCACATACTGAAAAGGGGTTAGCCCCAACACCATTTCCAGTGCCACCGTCGGTGTCGTTCTCATCGCGCCAGTGATAGCCAAACAGGCCATGCGCTGCACTCCTAGCAATTTCTTACTGTTCCTTCCCACCAAGGTACCAGACCACCTTGCCACTGCGGCATAGAGTATCCTTGGCTTCACCAACTTCTCATAAATCCAGTGGATGCCTCGGGGATTAACTCCCCAGGTCTTACCCGCTAATCTCCTACACTGCCAGAAAACCTTCTGTCCCTTCTCACATACATACTCAATGTGAGCCCGCCAATTCAACGTACTGTTGATGAGGACCCCCAAGTATTTAACCTCCCTGCAAATTTGCACTTCCTTGCCGAAGAGCCTGGGTCTCCCAAGCCCCTCCAATTTCCTTTTCTTGGTAAAGAGAACGAAGGAACTTTTGTCCGGGTTGACGGACAAGCCATAGTTCCTACACCACTGCTCCATGTAAGATAACGCCGACTGCGTCAAGTCACTCACCACACTCAGATGCTTCCCTGTGATTAGGATTACCCCATCATCGGAGTACATCTGCAGGTAAAATCCCCTACGGTTCATCTCCCAAAGTAGCTCATCAACGATGAGGCACCACAAATGAGGAGACAAACTCCACTGCCACCCTTTGTTAAGATAAAAATAACTATAATTGAACAATACTTTGAACGTTGGAAATGGTAACTAATAATTATAATAAAATACTTAGTAATAAATAGAAGATAAATTAGAATGATAAAATAACTAAACTAAAGTGCACAACTAAGAGAATGATAAGTTTGAATATAACCGTGTATAGTAATTGCCGCTCGTGTATATAGACGTGCTCGTTTGGCCGTAGATGATATAATGATGATCTCGTCGTATATCATAGAGTTTACATATTGGTGTTGGCCACACTCACACCAAGACATCTGTTCTAGTGTGCGACCATGTGCGACCTTCGCAGTTTGCTGACCTTATTCGGTGCTTGCTTTTTGATGTACAGTATTGATGAAAAGGCTTTGTTAATCGTTTGTTTGGCCGCGGCTGTCTTTGAAGCCGGCGGCCGGTTGCTGGTTATACTTTTATTACTGCCACCCTTTGTTAAAATAGCAGCTGGCTGGAACCACTAGTTGTAAATTATTATTTCTTTGGTGTTTGACTTTGCCGATGTCAATGACTTTGCCATGTCATTACAGTACGGTCCTCCATTGGAACTGAATCCTTCTGTGGCATTGCAAGATGCCTCTGGAATACAGCCACCCAAAGAATAAACCATACAATAAATAAATCAGCATCACATATCACAAGATTGATGGGCAGAAACTACCTGGCCAGAGGCAGGCGAAAAAGTTCATTAATAGCTACTCCAATAGGGAAGGGAATAGCTAAGTGATTAGCAGTGATTAATTGGAATTGAGAATGATGAACCAATTGACAGCCAAATTATGCTTTGTTATTTAGATGTTAATTTCTTTTTAACATTTGTCACAAATTATCCTTGACGTTTCAGCATTGTACATGCTATTATCAAAAGGGTGAAATTATATGTAATCTTATACATTAATCTGAAAGAAAGAAAAAATTTTTTTGTATATATGATAAACAAGTCGCGGTAATTATAGTTGCGTATACAAACAATAAGTATAATTTTTAATTATTTTTTATTTAATTTATTTTGTCCACAAATAAATACTCACTTTAAGTAGTTGTGCTTATGATTTTTTTACTATATAGGGTGACCAGAGTTATATGCTCCACCCACTTTTTTTTTAAACGGCGGGAAATTTCGAAAAAATAGAAAACACGTATTTAATCATTTTTAGTCTAGTTTATTTTCAGTGATTGATCCATTTTTTTAAACCCCAATATCCCGAGATACAGCATCCAACTTTTTTTTTTCAAATGGAACATTATATTTTATTTTGCATATATTTATAGTAATTGAGCCTCTAAAAAAAAAAAAAATTTTAAAATCGGTTAGGTTTTTCAAAAGTTATGGTAATTTAAAATATGAAAAACAAATTTCAGTTTAATGTCAAAATTACCTTATTTTTTCTTTAAAGGAGCTCTTCAAACTGGGCACCATCAACGGATAGGCAAGCCAAAGCTCTGGCCTCCCACGCTCTGTTTGTAGCAGCACTTAGGTGGCAAAGTCAACATCTAGGCAGGCTAGATATTCGACGTTCCAGTTCTTCGACTGAAGCCACGGGGATTAAGGTTACTGTACACTTTATTTTTTAGATATCCCCACAAAAAATGGACAAAAATGCACAATTTTATGGACTGATGAATCAAAGTTTACCAACAATGGCCTTCTTAATCGTTGGAACTTTACAATATGGGCAGAAGAAAATCCACAAGTTACCTTCGCCACACGCCATCAGGTTGTTTTTTCTACAAACGTTTGATGTGGAGTTTTAGGAAACCAAACTAATCGGCCCATACTTCTACAGAGGAAATTTAACTGGTGAAAGGGTATCTAACTTTTTCAAGAGACATTTTGCCAGTTCTGCTTGAAGATGTCCCTCTAAAACGTCGGCTAGATATGTATTTTCAACAAGAAGGTTGCCCGGCACATAATGCGAGAGTTGTTCGACGTTATCTGGACAGAAATTTCCACGAAAAGTGGTTAGGAACTCATGGTCCGATCCAATGGCCACCTCGATCTCCGGACTTAACCCCAATGGACTATTTTTTGTGGGGATATCTAAAAAATAAAGTGTACAGTAACCTTAATCCCGTGGCTTCAGTCGAAGATCTGGAACGTCGAATAACTCTAGCCTGCCTAGATGTTGACTTTGCCACCTAAGTGCTGCTACAAACAGAGCGTGGGAGTCCAGAGCTTTGGCTTGCCTATCCGTTGATGGTGCCCAGTTTGAAGAGCTTCTTAAAGAAAAAATAAGGTAATTTTGACATTAAACTGAAATTTGTTTTTCATATTTTAAATTACCATAACTTTTGAAAAACCTAACCGATTTTAATTTTTTTTTTTTTTTTTTTTTTAGAGGACTCAATTACTATAAAAATATGCAAAAAAAAATATAATGTTCCATTTGAAAAAAAAAAGTTGGATGCTGTATCTCGGGTATTGGGGTATAAAAAAATGGATCAATCACTGGAAATAAACTAGACTAAAAATGATTAAATACGTGTTTTCTATTTTTTCGAAATTTCCCGCCGTTTAAAAAAAAAGTGGGCGGAGCATATAACTCTGGTCACCCTGTATATTCATAAGTTGGACAGTAATTTATACTATTAGCCAAAATTGTATGATAAAATTATTTTTTTTATAGTTTCAAATTTTTTCAATTATGAATTCAATTATTCTTCTTTTAATATTTAAACTGCTTTGTCTGATTACTGTTCTAGTTGTGAGTCTAGTTAAAATTTATGGATGATTGAGGATATTACATTATTCATTATGGTGCACCACGTGTATTCTAATAGGTTGATATTTTTATAGGATAACAATTACATACGACTGGCATAGTTTTTTTGATCTGTATATAGAAAATATTTATTAATATTATTATTATTGGCTGTTAAGTTGTATGACAATTTTTTTAATATAGTTTTTTTACTTACAATCTGTTGAAACCCTAGATACACGCTTTCTTTTGGGTAACTAATTTTTTACGTTATATGAAAGGGGGGGGGGGGGATGGTGTGAAGATTGTATGTTATATTTTATATTGATTGTTATTAAGTAAAAGTTTTAGAATTTAATTGTATATATATATTTTTTTGTTAATAATATTAAAGATAAGCATTTTTTTAATTTATGATAGTTTATTGTTTATGTATATTGATAGTATGATTATATTTAGAGGTGGTAACAGTGTTGGATGTGGTTTGAGTATTATGGTTATAGCTGAGGTTATTATGTAGCAGGTATTGAAGGCTCTATTTGTAGATTATATGTAAGGTTTTAAATTATTTAATAAATTGGAATATTTTGTTATTTGCAGGTATTCTTTTCTATCATTTATTATATTATTTATATGAATATAAATATTTTATAATTATAAAATTTTATATTCATGCAGAAGACCCGTGTTCTTCGAGTCCAGCTGTGCTAACCTTAGATTTTTTTTCTTTCTAGGAGCCTCTACAGCTCCGGCGATGGACAGTGTTGTCTGTAACGAGAAAACACTGTCCGGAGACTAGCAATGCACTGAGGAGGCTCCGGAATTAAAAAAAAAAGAAAAAAATACCTACTCGCTCCAGGCTTACTGCAGAATTATTCCAACAAAGACCATGCGGCCATAAGAATGTCTGTAGATTTAACAAGAACATGCATCGCATGGGCCTCTGACAGCGGATAGCGTGTTTAGGTTTTCGTCAGGAAGAAGAAGCACTGCACTGTATCAGAAGGTTAGTGTGGCCTATTTGATGCTTTCCAGCTTTATCTAGCAATTTTTCTCCAGACTCCTATGTCTAATCCAACAGACAGGACTGGGGAGGGTACTCTAATATGTGGAAGCAATAATAAACTCAAAAGGGGTTCGCGATAGCGTAGCCTTTAATAGCCAATCTATCTTCAATAGAATCTATCTATCTATCTGCTACTACAATGTAATCACATTCAACAACTACCTGCTATGTACTCACTGAACAACCACCAAATTTGGAACATATAAAATCTTTAGCAAAATTTATAAAAATGATAAAATTTGTCAATAATATAATTTGTAATAACTGCAGTTGGAGAAAATTATATAAGTGTTTTATATCAGACTTTTTTTAAATCAATACAAAAGAGAAAAGGGATTACTTTCTTAGATGTTGGCATGATGCCCCTTGAAAAGTGACAAAGCCCCACAGGACAATCCTATAGAGTAAATGGAATAGGAACTCCCTATTGTTAAATTGTTCAATAGAAAAAAAAGGGCTTCAGATAAAGGAAGAACGGAAATGTAAGCGACTATAACAGGGTAGGATGCCAAAAAAAAATAAAAATAAATAAATAATAAAGAGAAAAGAAATGGGTCTCAATTTCTGAAAGAGGAAAGAGAAAAAAAAAAGGTAGAAAACTATAAATGACAGCCATTAGAAAGAAAGGCCCAGATAAAATGAAATGTGTCCAGATGAGGCCCGTATAGAAATAGAAGGTAAGTGATACAATAAAACTAAACAAATACCCAGATAATCTGAACAAAAAACTATATAATACGGAAGGTGAACATATTGTTTGTAAAAAAAAAACACCTTTACCTGACCTTCAGAACAAAGGAACTAAATTAAAATCGTACAAAAGCTAATCGGTTTATAGTATGTTAGGTTTTTTGTTACATTTTTACCAATTTGTTTTCAGCAATATGTACAATCATGGGGCTTTAATTTCATATTAAAACTAGCACGACATACTTAAATTACATTTGCAATTTTTCCTTATTATTGTAAGAAGAAGCAAGTATACGATCGTATGAAATTTTCAATATTGTATTTTTCCCGGGTAAATTCATGTATTTCAAGAATACAAGAAAATGTTACATAATATAAGAAGTTAAAGGAACATTATTATAGCCATTTTCGAGCATATTAAAAAAAAACTATTCTGTAATGTCGTACTTCCTGTTAATCGATGTTCTTCCGGTGGAATTCTGACAACGGCTTAAATTCATTTTATTATTTTTTAGATGGTAGAATTATATGATGAACTGAATAGGGTACTTTAAGCTTTATGTGTTTATGTGCTTATCTATGTGTGTGAGGAAAGAACAAATATAAATAAGAATTTCGTACTGGCGCGCAGGTGAGGCGGAGTTAAGCGATGCGATGATGGGGAAATGATAGTGGGGATATATGGAGGAGGGGTATTTAGTTACCAAAACATTGATGAGTCATTTTCTCAATGCGCATCATAGAGAGTGAAAATGATGTGCATCCGTTTGTTGCGCAAGGGATTGTAATCAAAAATTTCTACCAAAGGAGAGAGTTAGGTCAGCTGAAATTCTGCAAAAGATTGTATGCACAATTTGGGTAATCCACTCTTTCACACGTCCGTTGTAGGTGGACGAGAGAGGGTTGAAAATGCCCAATGCCATACGCCTGCCCCAGAACCAGTCTGATGCAAGATAAAATTCGTGCAGGTCCGTGACCTTCTTGAGAGCGACCATTGGATTACGATTGCTGAAACTCGGCTCAACTTGGAATCACTTTTGGCAGTGTCCAGAAAGTTATCTCGAATGAGTTTGGATATACCAAAGTAAACGCCTACGCAATCCCGCCCCTATTGACCCTTTCCATTCTCCTTTAAATACTTCTTCCGCAAAACGCCTAAAAACCTCTGTACGCGGCACTGTTTGTCGAACAGCAGGGACAGACTATTATTCCCCAAAGCACCGTGGAATCTAACCACCCTATGCAAGCGCTGACGCAAATCAGAATACAGTAAGCAATCCAACAACACATGCTCACTTAGCTCCTCCTGTCCACAACTACAGCTCCCATCCCCCACCAGACCCATCCTTGCCCATTTACCATTCAACTGGCCATGCCCCGTGACCAACCGTGAAACCGCATATGACAGTTCGTCGGAAACAATGCTACAACGCCACTTCACTTCCTGCAAAAGCTATGGACGTTGTCCTCCCCTTGGTAGAATTCCCCACCTTTCATTCCACTCCCGCAATAATAAGATATCCAAATCTCGAAAGGCTACGTCCCTGGCCCAGACCGCTATGTCTTCCTCGGGTGGGGCGATATCCAAACTAATATTACCCAAGTTTACCGCCCGACCCCGCTTTAGAAAATATCTACCCGCGGACCTAACCACTTCCAGATCCAAGGGGAGGCAACACGTCAGCACCTGCAAGGCCTCAGTCGACACGGTGCGGCTAAACCTTCCCATTGGGAGCAGCAACGAGCGCTGCGTTGCCGACAACTGCTGTAATATCGGGTCTGGTGCACTTTATGCGCCCAGACTGAGGCGCAATAAACCACCTGGGAAACCAGGACCGCCCGGTATAAAGCCCTCGCAACCCTTCGCTTAACGCCCCACTCCTCTCTCGAGATTCGCCTAAGCCGATACCCAATGTGCCTTGATCTTTCCCGGAGGAAACTCACATGAGGGGCAAAACTAAGCTTACTGTCCAAGATTATCCCCAAATACTTTGTCCGCTGGACCCACCGAAGGCAGTACTTTGTCTGCTGTACTAGTTTAAAAGTTGGAGTGGAAGTAATTTATTGCGTGAATGTTGCATGAATGCGGGTTTTAGGCTAGCGGTGTAGTTATGAACCTTAGTTTTAGGCTAGTTTGTAAGATTAGATGTAGGGTTTCTCATACCCCCCAGGAATATTGAGTACTGAGGGGCGTAAGAGTTGGTTGAATGGACGAGCTTAGAGTGGAAGGGTGTAAATAAATGTTAACTATATTGGATGAGTGAAAGATAGATTGGATAGAGTTAGCTTAGGTTCTTTGGCATCCCAGGAATTCGAGTACCTATAGGTTAGGATTAGCCTGGTTAAGTTCATTTCTATTGTTTCGTGGCCGCCCACCCAGTGTGCCTTACAAAAAAAATAAAAAATATATATACCAAAGTGTTCCAGCTCGTTGGGTAGGTCCTTATCATGGAACAACAACATGAAATCTGCGACGGCTACTGGATCATTACTAGATCGAGGGAGATCATTTTTTTGGACCGCATCTAGTTACTTCATTACACTTCGGAAAGCGAGCAGGCAAAAAAGGAATGGCTGGAAGAAAAGGAAAGGCTGCGCCTCTCAACATAGGGTAAGTTTTGACCATTGCCTTTGGGGATTCAAAAAAGCCTATTTCTTCTCGATTTTCTCCATGAACTAAACACAGTAAATGACAGCTTACCACTGTCGACTTCTCCGTTAAGGTTGCATATCGGACCAAAAGAGGACGCCAAACATCAATAAGGGCTTCATGATAACGCCAGGACACAGCAAACGAAACACGCAACATAGTGCAAAAAATGTCCTGGGTTGCACTTGGAACATTCCCTGTGCAGTCCCAGACTTAAGTCCATGTAACTTCCACAATTTGGACCCCTGAAAAATGGCAGAGTTTTGTGGACAATTCAGGAGTACAAGCCTTTATGTGTAATTAGTTTGTGATGGTATCTTTTCTTTTTATTGCGACATAGGAATAAAAACTTTTTATTTCGTACCAAGATAATTTAAAAAAAAAATACCTTCCTGTTTATATTGATCTATCCTAGTAAATAAGTATTTTAGTAGTACGAGCACTCGTACATTATTATTTATTTATTTGTGTGTGGGGACGGACCTACGCAATCCAAAGCCCTTCTGGGCCCATATAACCCTAAGAAAAACAACAACAAACCGTGCCTAGAACAAATATCCAGACCCGGATCTAATCCATTTAAGATTCAATGCAGTCGAATAAATCGGACAGTAACCTTAAGGGGAAATAGCCTAAGCTCTTCCACAGACATCCTATTCCGACAAAAGGTCCTGAACCTAATTTCCTCACAACCCAGGCAAAATCAGTCATAAGATGGATGGGTGTTACTCCCTGTCTCACAGACTCTACAAAATGGATCCGGCATGAGCCCCGCTATGTAGAGATGTCTCCTTAAACCATAATGTCCAGTAAGGGATCCAACCATCTCTGAGTGGCAGCCTCACACTCTGTTAGGAGAGGTAATGGAGTTTCCTCCAACTCCCCACAGAATCTGCAAGAGTATCACTTTCCAAACCCAGCTTCACCAGGTGTCCTCTAAGTCGGCAATGCTCCGTGAGGAAACCCGTAAGAACGCGGAGCTTGTTCTTGCTCAATTCAATGCAGGTCTCCGATCTCCGTCGGTTATAATTTCCCAAGCAGATCTTGGCCTGCCGCAAACCAGGGAGTTGAGTTCCCGAGTTGAGATCTCCTCGTCTCCTCTTCCCTCCTAAGTTCTTCCGACAGAAACTGGTCGCTAACCCCATAAAAAGGTTCCGGCCCCAGAAGCGGGGTTGTAGCGCCTATCTTGCCAGGGCGTCGGCCATCTCATTCCCTTCAATGCCAACATACCCCGGCACTCACCAAAGTACAACTTTACATCTCCTAACAGACTGTGAGGCTGCCACTCAGAGAAGGTTCAAGAACCTGGGTAGCTACAAGGTGGAGGAGGGGGATATTCCCTCTCTAGAACCCATCAGGATACTGGGGTTCCTTAGGGATCTCAGACTGATGGAGGTGTTGTAGAACGGATGTTCAACTGGGACATCTGTTCGGGTGCTGTGGGCAAGCCTGCGGCACCCAGGGGGTTCTTTCTCTACCTCACAGACTCTACAAAATGGATCCGGCATGAGCCCCATTATGTAGACATGTCTCCTTAAACCACAATGTCCAACCAGATGCCTGAGAGCGCTCCGTGAAAAACACAGTAACGTCTCACTAATAGCCTTGTGCATTGGCCTTAAGCATTTTGGACGGCCTAAACCTTAGCTCATCCATAAGGATGAATGCTGTGAAGTTGTCCATGTCTGGAAGCCTGACAGACATGTGCCAGAAGACACGCCAACAGCAGGCTCGGGACCAATGAACAGGAGAGAGGCGCCTAATTTGGCAAAAACTATCCACCTCCTCATTCCCAAAAATTTCCATGTGACCTGGCAACCAGGACTAGAAGCACATACTTCAGAGAAGAAAGCTCTTCTAGTCTTTTAGAACATTCTAACACCAACCTGAAAGTGAAGACACATGAATTCAGCGCCTTCAGCGCAGCTTGGCTGTCCGAGCAGATACAAACACCTTTTAAGTTAGTGTTAAGTATCCACTCATCCAAGACACAACAAAGAATAGCTTAAACCTCACTGTGGAAGACGGTGGTCCATTCACCAAGAGATACTGCCAAATGATCTCCGGACTCAAAATAGACGCAGCTCCAGACCAGTACGAGGAGTATATGAAGTTTAAAGAAAATCGTAAGAGTTATTTTCAAGAAATCCGCAGAGAGGGGAGACATTCAGTAAAGCCGCACTTCCGGTTGAATTTTTTTTTTTTTTAATAGAAAACTTCGTGTCAGATAACTTCCGGTGGACACATAAACCGGAATACCAAGTTTCAGAGCTTCCGGCAATTTTATTGTTTTCGGTGAAATTGCAGAAATTTTCATAATATTTTTGACACGAACGCTCACACACAGGAGTAAGAAAAAGTGTAAAAAAAAGAAATACAAATTAAGCATCCAATGGGAGGGAGAGAGCATATCCCTATGACAACTAAAGAGCAGAGCAAAACAAATTTTGCTTATGACTCATTTCAAGGACTAAATGCCTGAAGCGCTTAAAGGCGACTCTAATCGATATAAAAGTCAAAATGAAATATTAATAAATAAAAAATTTTTACTTTTGAAATAAAAAACACTTGAAAATTGTATAAAAAAAAAGAAGAAAATTTCTCCCCACCAAAAAGCTATTGCATAACATTGCTAATTTTAGGATGACCTTTCCAATATAGACAAATATATCTGTCTCTCAGTTTTGACGAGAAGAGATGAAGTCCAACTTTTATTTTATCTTCAATCTTTTGACAACTGGGAGTTCCAATGAATATTTCTTTTTTATTTATTTATTCCTTCATATCAGCAAACAATCTTCTTCTACTTTCTTACTGTGTAACTTTTGTTCTATTTCTTTGTTCGTTTGTTCTCAAACAATATTTGAATAAATTCTTATAAAACAAAAAAAAATCTGGTGTGAAACACTTCATACAACTTTCTCTTACTCCAGTTCTCAAAATTATAATTGACAAATGTTATAATTAGTGTATCAAATTTAATGAAATTCGTCGAAAATTGAAAAAAAAACTGTTCAGTAAAAGCGCACTTCCGGTTTAATAATGTTCTTGAAACTTGGAATT
>JAAEAF010007556.1:0-30068 GCA_011037195.1 Triatoma infestans | reverse complement strand
ATCATTGTTAATTATCGCCAAACAATGTGATAAAATAAACAACTGAAAGAATTGGTTGTATCAAACTTACGCCTAGTGTAGGTGTAGTAATCCATCGTTCACATGTGCCGTCGGTGATGGTGGTACCTTGCATCCATTCGGATCCAGCTATTTGGTCTATAGTAAATCTATCTTTGGCTGTTTGCCGAAGGATGCCACCTAATAAAATTTATCATAATTACAAAAACAAGAAATCAAAATTGTTTACTCCTATCATCTTAAATGAAGGATATCACTAAATTTTGTAATATTACTTGAACATGAGATATAAATCACTATAAATGAACAACTTTTATTTGGGAATATGTAGAAAAATACGTGATTTTTTTCCGGCGCATCAACTGCCACGGTCATTAGCGCCAGGAAAATACGTTGTTAACAATAGTGTTTTATAAATTCATATTGTCTCCATATATGTAATATATTTTTTACACCAGGAATTTTGCATAATAAATAAAGCATTTAATCTTAATCTGGGACTTTAGAATTTAAAACTATATTTCTGGGTGTGCAATTAAAATCAAGAATGACCCAGCTATTTGGTCTACAGAAAATCTATCTATATAAGGTCAAATATGGGGCAAAAGTGTTTATTATAAGTTTTAATAGGAAACAGGATTACATGTTAATTTGAAAACTAAATTGATGATAAATTGTATTGTGTAAAAGTTATTATTTTTAAGAACTGTAAAAGAAATTTATATATATACATTTTATTTTTATTTATAATAAAAGAAAAAATACTTTTGAAATTTAGTTTTTCTTTGTGTATATATTTGAAAGCAAGATACAATTGACACAAAGTGGCAATTCCTATGTCGAGCACCAGTGACATAACTCTACCAATTCCATTTTTGAACACAGTATATTTTCTAATATAGTTTTTAAATCTGTAACAGATTTTGAAAATTTATAAAATTTTATTTTATTTTATTTTTTAATTGGATATTCCTCTATAATTTCTTAAATACATTCGAGTAATTAATGTTTTCGAACAAGGCAGATGATAGAAAAAAGATTTCAACTCTTAGAAAAAATAATTCAACATTTTACTGAACGAACTTGATAAATCAGACTCTGGTGATGGAGGAAAATCAATAACTGGTCAGAACTAAAAAGAAGCATATATACTATTTCGGATGAAATCCCAAATTTTAGGCATATTTGATGCCGGGCGGAGAATTGTAGGTGTTCCGATAGATAAGGAATGCGCCTGGGGAAACTTCCGGAAGGATCCCTTAGGCTGTTGAGAAAAGCCACACGAAGTGTGTACATCCCGACATAAGAAAGAAGGGCATTTTTAGGCGTATAAAGGCAACTCTTCTAGGGGAGAAAATCCTAAAAATACTCCTGACCTTCCTGGTCGAAGGTTTGGCAGTGAGCTAGCAAATCTCCCTCCTAAAAAAAAGGCGCTGGTTTCCAGAACAAAGAAGAGCTAGACGGATAATCAGCCTGTGGAAAAGATCTCTAATTCACGGAGTGACAAGATTTAAATGGGAAAGTTAATGAATATTTAATAAAGGAATTATTATTGTGAATTTACTCTTATAATGATAATATACTAATGATGAGAAAAACGAAAAATTAAGGGAGTTTGACAGGAATTGACTGGAGAGTATATTCTTTTTTAGAGTGAGGTGGAAAAGACAGACGGTACCAAAACATTTATCGGGAACAAACGCACAAGTTTTAAACCAAGTATCTTACCCTTCACTGTGTAAATATATTAACAATGTGTCTAAAATGGTGAAATAAAATATGTGATACGGGCACCTCTTTTACCCGACTACAGTTTATTCGTCTTGGGTTATCAAGACTTTATGAAGGCAAGACTACCCTAATGATGAAGAGAAATATGAGCAGATAGAATAGGAAAATAAAGCAACCAATGCGGAGTAGAAAGTCTTCAAAAGTATTTATTACTTCACAGGTTTTCTATGTTATATCACTACTTTGCCGTAAATGATTTGATTACCGAAATCACATTGAAGTTTACGTAGATTTTTATTCCTCATTTCGTCATTCAAAGAACCTAGCTAATTTTTTATTTATAATATACAGTTTGGTGTCCCCAAAATTAATATTATAGTGGAAAGTATTAACATTATATTATTATAGTATACTGACGTATTAGAGTGCGACATGGTAAGGTGAGATGTGCAGGTGCTGTGATTACTCCTAGTAAAATACTTCTTTTGAGACCAGCTATCGAATCTGCCGGGAATGGCATATGTCCAGTGGTCATAAAAAATAACAGAACGCCAAGAGCCCAAATATCAACAGGTCGTCCGCTGTAACTTTCGTCCCTAAAGAGTTCTGGAGCAGCATAAGGTGGTGAACCGCAAAAAGTGCGTAGATCCTCATTAGCTATAGGAGAAAAAAAAGTGTCATTAGAATTTATCGACATAATAAACTTTCCAAATAAACAAGAACCCTGTAATTTTCCGTTATAAAAATTATTATCAAGTACTGCGCTGACATGAAACATTATTTCACATAATATATAAACTTTATCTCAAATATATAAATGAACACTATAAATAAATGATAAATAATAGCAATAATTGTTAAGGATAGATTCAAACTTGATATTGAATGTGAGTACAGTAAGGTTAAATTCGCACCCCTAGCGGAATCTTTGTAATCTGCCACCAGATTATAGAACTTTAAATTCTTGAAATTAGTATATTCTCCGTTCTAGAAATTTATTATTTCTTTTAAAACATTTGGCAATTTTATTTTAATTGTCGGGATTGCAAACCTTGGTAACCTAGGCGCCTTTGGTATTTGGCTATCGTCCGTGACAGCTTTTCCTAAATAAATATGAACTAAAAACCATAAATGCACCTAAATATCTGGTTGGAGGTTGTGTATTAGTGTCTGAAATAACCAAAAGAAGGATTAGAATGGCTGAATATTTCAGCATTAGCTGATTTTTTTTTTTTTTTTTTGAAAGCGGACCAATGCACCGCGACCCTTTTTGATCTATTGTGCTATGTCCCTGGGTGCCGCAGGCTATTGCCCACAGCACCCGAACAGCTGTCCTTCTCTGAACATCCGTTCTACAAAACCTCTATCAGGTTAAGATCCCTGAGGAATCCCAATACCCTCGCACATCTGTTAGGAGATGTAATGGAGTTTCTCCAGCTCCCCACAGAATCTGCATGAGCTGTCACTTTCCAAACCCAGCTTCACCAGGTGTCCTCTAAGTCGGCAATGCCCCGTGAGGAGCTTGTTCTTGCTGAATCCAATGCAGGCCTCCGATCTCCGTTGGTTATAATTTCCCAAGCAGATCTTGGCCTGCTGCAAACCGGGGAGGGAGTAGCAGAGTTGAGATCTCCTCGTCCCCTCCTCCTTCCTAAGTTCCTCCAACAGAAACTGGTTGCTGAACCCACAAAAAAGTTCCGGCCCTAGGAGCTGGGTGTAGCATTAGCTGATACATTTAGTATTTAGCAAGTAATTTTTATGGTGGATTTTAAACGATGATACACATTTTTATATGGATATTTAAATTCTTTATAATTTAGTTAAATATTCTTAAACATTTAATACCTGCAACCCTTGTACTAAAACCAAAGTCACCAAGTTTTACAATTCCTCTTGGTCCACAAAATACATTTTCCGCCTTTATATCTCTATGTATAATATTGCGTTCATGCTGAAAAGAAAACAACATAAAATTATTAGTAGCAATCATTCTTTGAAATAAATAAACTTTATAGTAAATATGGGTCAGTTTGAAGTGTTATGAGCTGTCAAGTAAATAAATAATAAACTTATTTACATAACAATAAACTTTACTGACCAAATGTTTGACAGCAGAAAGAATCTGTGCAAAAGTTGATTTTGCATCTGGTTCTTTCATTCGTCCCTCAGTTGTTAACTTTTGATATAGTTCGCCTCCACTAACATATTCCATGACAAGATGTAGTTTGGAATATGTTTCCACCACTTCAAATAATCTGAAATAAATGGATATTTCATTTAATTCATTCATTAATTCTCTCACAGCACTCTGTATAGTTGTTTGTATATTGTATTAACTCTGTATAATTAATACAATTTTAAATTATTACAATTGTCAATTGACATTTTTTAAACTTAGATAGTACCCCCAGTACAGCTATATATTAACTATTTAATATTAACTGCCTTGTGTACAGTACACAAGGCAGTTAATATTAAATACGAAGTCCAAAAAAAGAGCATTAATACAATCGAACCAAACCTACACAACATTTGAAATTTAACGTCATAGATTCCACAGAACTAGCTAACATGAATTTTCTAGAACGTCAACTTCCGTTTCATAGATTTTTACCAAAGTTTTATTATCATATGCTGCCGGTAGTTGTACCCCAACGAAATATCCATATTTGAGTTTCCTGTATTAAAATTTTTCATTTTTGAGCTCCACTCAGTCATATTTTTCGAGAAAAAAAGTTTCAAATAAAAGTGATACAGTTAAATTATAGTCTATAAACTAAGTTTAAAGAAAATTGGAGCATTTCTAAATGGAGAATGGGTGTCCATCAATATGAGCATGATATGTGATCTTTGCAATGCAAAAGAGCCGTTTAACTTTGATACATTTTTTGCTGAAATTTCCAATCTACAGGCCTACAGGAAGGAGTGCCTTGCTCAATATATAGATCACTCATGAAATTACTAAATATAACCGATGGGAATCAGCTGAAGAATGTATTCAAATTTGTTTAGTGTGCCATTAAAATGAAAACTTTTATTTTGGACTTATATGAGACTTGATCGATGGTTTTGAGTGCGAATTGTGAAATATATTATTAGTGTTAAATGTATACTTCTGTGCCATTTACATGTGAGTGATTTTTGTTTTTGTTTTTGTTTATTTAGAAATGTAGAGCCAGACTTCTGTATCATGTATGTTTACATAAATACAGTATGTTTCTATTCTATTCTAAGTTTAAAGAAAATTATTCAAGCTGTTCGCGAGAAGTTCGCAAAAAAAAAAACTGAAAAATTATTCGGTACAGTATAATTCGGTTGACCACAAAACCTTAATGGTCGGTTTCGCTAGTGGGCCCTTTAAGAAATATCATGTTTGAACTTCCAAAGTTTTTACAGTTTTTGAATTACAACAAACACACACCAATTTCCAAAAAAAAAAAAAAAGAGCACCACTTTTTGGACTCAGGAGAGATCATAAACCATGTGTTTCCAAAGAAAACTCAATTTCGAATTTTGACAAGGCTACAACCTCAATAGAAGTAGAACAGTAAGAAAAAGAGTGTAATTATTCTTGTCAAATTTCTTGGATCATATATTTTCCATTTAAAAACTGAAAAATGAAATGGAGAAAAGCATTTCATATAAACAAGAAGAAAAAAATCTTTTAACTGAAGGAGGATAAGGTCATTAAAAAAAAAACTGCATGTAAAAAGGAAAACAAACAGAGGAATGAATCTAGAAGTAAAACACTGAAAAATAAAGGGATAAGAAGATTATGAAATTAATAATAACAAAATAGAAGAAAGGGGACAAATTCTAGACAGCAAGCAGCATCTGTTATGAAATAAAAAGGACTTTAAAGAATTGTTTGACTATTTACGATTAATTTAACTTTAATTAGAAACAAACAAAAAAAAAATAGTAAAGAAATGATAAATTTTTATCATGTAAAATAAGAGAAATTGTTTAAAATAGTTTAGTACCTGATTATATTTTTATGGTGGACTCCTTCCATGCTGGATATTTCTCTGACTAACATTTTCCTAGCTTTTGGTGTCAGCTTGGATTTATCCAGTATTTTAATAGCAACCCTTTCTGTAAATATAAAATTGAAGAAAAAAATATAATTGAAGAATAGATTTATGGAAATTAATATGAGAAATTACAATTTTATTTGTTAAAGTTAAAAAAAAAGAAGTACTATTCACGGTTGAATGTCTTTGATATCAGTGGAGGGTCGTGGATTATAGTGTGGGAGGTTCAGAAATATGCAGTAAATTCAAATTTAACTTAATTAAGTAGTACTTTATATTTCATGTGAACTCGGATATTTCAATAAAATTTGAGATAAAGTTACATTAAGAAAACATATCTTGAAATATTCTGCAGAATCATCATATACATCTGATCTTCACTCAAAAGATTTCACAATTTTCCTTCCAAATAAAACCATGCAAGGGAAGCAATACAAGAATATATACCTCACAACCATAGTACCACAACCAAATATTTTATTTTTAAATAACTTATTGGAACTCCCGTTTAAAAGTTTTTCTTCTTATTTGCTTGCATTAACCAGATTAAGTTTAAGTTTTATTCTAATTTTTTCCTTTTTCTTTCCAAATTTTAAGTTAGAGAATGTATAATGGATAGTCGGTGGTAATCTTGTACCTTGCCTACAGGCGGCGGCGCCCACAGCTATATCACTCTAACGCCACATACGCTACGATACTGGACTGAGAAGTTAAGGAGTAAAAGAGGGATTGAGAAAACGTATAAAAATGCCCTCTACTCTCGACGCACTAGCATTCAAAGTACACTCATTGAAACCACAAGCCTAAATCAAGAAGTTAATCATATACCGTCACTCTACCAGTTCAGTCTATCACACTCTTTGACTGTAACATATTTAGTTAAACAATGTAAAGTCCTTGCAGTACCTTATTTGATTAATATACAAAATGTTCAGTCAGTGTACATTTTTCACATATCACATTTTCTCGGTCCAACCCCATAAAAACTCCCACTATATTTGGTTGCATCATTATAAAGAATCTTGTACTTCAACAACAAGGGTTAAGTCAAAATGTATTTTCACTTTTTAAAAATTTAAGATTTTGCTTTATTTCAATTGAAACATTCCAATTCTATTTATTTTCTATTGAGAAATTCTGAAAAATTTTATATTTTAACAATTTTATTAAAATTTGCACATTTTTGCAATTGGTTTATCTAATATAGATCCCCACAGTGGCGGCTACTGATATTCGCGATTGCGCGACTGAACCCCCAGCTATTTGAAAAAAAAATTTAATAAAAAAGTAACTATTTTCACATTTTTATTTTATTTAAATATTTCAATTTCAAACAAATATTTTCATTTTTATATTAGTTATGAACATTAAGTCACTATAAAAATTGTTATATTGTCAATTGTTTATAATAATCAAAAATCAAATAAATTAATTTAATAATTTTGTAGTCAAATCAGAGAATCAGACATAAAAGATAGGAACGTATTCAGTATAGGAGCCTCCTTAAACAGTTCGTATAATGAAACTGTACATAGTGAATTGCATGTGA
This sequence comes from Triatoma infestans, assembly GCA_011037195.1. Classification (NCBI taxonomy): domain Eukaryota; kingdom Metazoa; phylum Arthropoda; class Insecta; order Hemiptera; family Reduviidae; genus Triatoma; species Triatoma infestans. The sequence continues at coordinate 22,739 of JAAEAF010007556.1, read as the reverse complement.
TCAGGAGATCTATAAAAAATGTAGGAAAGTAGCAGGTTTCACAGTGTGGGCGTCGCGCTTGGGAGAATTGATAATATGACATACGTATTTCACAAAAAATTTCTTTGTGTTAGTATAGAAAAGTGTATATTATTATTACCTTTTTGAAAATAAGAGTGGGGGTTACAAAACGCGTTCAACACTATACGATCTTACGAAGAACTACCCGATTCTTACCCGGGGAGTTAAAAAAGTTGTTTTTAGCAAATGGTCTGTGTGTGTATGTTTGTGTGTACGCGTATGTATGTGAACAGCATAGCAAAAACGAAAACCGTAGAAAGTTGAAACTTGATATTCCGTTTAGATATCACATGAGATCTGACCTTACGTTATCTGTCAAAATTCCTCAACCGGAAATCCCACTTTACTAGTTTTTTTTATTTACTTTTTTGCAATTTTCTCAAAAACGGCTCCGACGATTTTCTTCAAACTTGGTATATCAACTACATATACACAGAGCTACAACTTTTATTTGAAAAATTTCTCTGGGGAAATTCATTTAAGGACAGTTATGGGCGAGGGGTGGGGTTAGGATTTCAGCTAAAGTGCTATTTCAGTTTATTAGACAATTCTATCATCTAAACAATGTTAATTAGAATTAAATATGTTGTTGAAATTCCGAGTTTGAAAAAATCGGATAACCGGAAGTGCGTTTACTTTACCACTTTACTAAATGATTTTTTTGCACTTTTTCGCGATTTTCTCGAAAATGGCTCCGACGATGTTCGTGAAAGTTGTTATATAAACTAAACATACAAAGATCTATAACGTTTATTTAAAACATTTCTCTGGGAAAATTCATTTAAGGGCACTTTTAGGGGAGGAATGTTTTCTTTAAAGTGATATTACAGTATACAATTCTATCATCCAAACAAAATTAATTAGAATAAATAGATGGTACAAAATTCTGAGTTTCGAGAAAATAGTAAACCGGAAGTGCGCTTTTACTGAACAGTTTTTTTCAGTTTTCGACGCATTTCATTAACTTTGGTACACAAAACAAGAGAATTTGTCAATTATAATTTTGAGAACTGGAGTAAGAGAAAGTGTTGAGGTGTTTCACACAGATTTTTGTGATGTGATGTGCCTGTGCCAATGTGTGGATATTTATATATTTATATTTATATATTATTTTTATATATATAAAAATTTGTGTTTGTATTGGTATTTAAAACATTATTAAGATATATGACCCAGCAAAGAATCAATGCTAACTCATTGACATTTCCTTTGAACCGAAACACTTTATTTAGATAATAAAAAATTCCGTTAAGTTAACACTTAATTTTCGAACTCAAACGGTACAACTGTTTTTTTCACAGTTCTTCTCTGGGCGCACTGTGACAGATTTATTGTTAATTTAACATATTTAATTGTAGGGGAGGGATGCAAGTTTTTACCTGGCTCCTGGTTTAGTTCATGATTTCTATCTAGCCAAGCTTACTAATAATGATAGGTAATGTAAGTATTTAAAGAAAAAAGTTGAATCCCCACATATCCAAGTCAGAAGCCGCCACTGGATCCCCAGATAAATAAATTCCCAGCCAACTAATTTTTTTTGCTTGTTAAATTTATTTCAAACATTCCCTTCTCCCTTAAAATGCTTTATCATCTCTCGCAACATTCTTTAAAATTTAATTCTCTTTTCTTTTACTCATAGTTTAACTATTCTCCAAACACAGCCGACTAATAATTTCCAAAAATGTTACACAAAGGTGATATCGAATACAATAAGTTCAATATCACCATTATTGCATTCTAACAATAATTCTTGTTTAGATAAAAGAACTTGGGAAACAATTGAGACTACAAATTCTTTAGACACCTTTTAATTCGGCACAATATAAAAATTTGACAAAGGATAAAAAAATTCCCGCTATTGGATGAAGCTTCCATACTCATATAACAGGCATTTGCTTACTCCTCAATTTCTCAGTTCTCTATAATAATACCAAATGTGATTATTTCATTTCTACATGGGTTACTCCTCCAAATTGAATTTCCTTTTTGAAATAATGGTATTTAATAATTTAAGATTTCAATTCTTATTGTATGCTATCAAATTTTATTTAATCCATATTAGTATATTCATGAGATACATTAAATTCTGATGACATGAATCTCGACAAAAGAAAAATGCGCATAAATTAAACTTCGATTATATGAAATAGTTCCATCATCCCCAAATTGGGCAGCCTCACAGCATTCATCCTTATGGATGAGCTCAGTTGGTTGTCGGCAGTCCAAAATGCTCATCGGGGGGGTCCGGACAGAGTAATTAGTGAGGCGTTGCTGTGTCTTTCACGGAGCTCTCTCGGCCATCTGGTTGGATCCCTTATTTGGACATTGTGTTGCTTGAACTGGAGGTGGCGGATTGAGCCCGATTGGTGTTCAAGCGATCATCAGTGCATTGTTCTGGTGTCAAGTTCGGCGACACGGTTTGGAAGATTGCCGGGTTCGGACTGTTTTGTGGTCGCACGGGCAGACTGGGATGTTTCGACCGGTGCTTCCTGGGTAGGTTTGAGGGAAGGAATTTAGCGGTGTTTCGCTATAAGGGGGCTGAAGAGAGGGCACGGTATTTGACTGATTCGATTGTTATGGCGGCTTCTGAATCGATGCCGGTTCGGCGTAAACGAGTCGGTGGCGTTCCCTAGTGGTCTTCGGCATTAAACGCACTTCGGCGTGAAGCGAATGGGGCTAGGAGAAGGTTCCAAAGGTTACGCCGGCGGAGGGTGACAGCGGAAGAGTTGTCAGTAGCTTGGCAGGAGTTTAAGATCAAGAGGAATGCCTACACTGCGGGGACTCGGAAGGCGAAGGAGGACTGTTGGCGGGAGTATGTCAGGAGAGAAGCTGGTGTCTCCCCTTGAGTTTTAATACAGAAATTAACGACGCGGATCTCGCAAAAATCAATTTTGGCATCTGTTAATTTGGGACCAGGGAGATCCTTGAGTTGGGAGGAGACTGTTGAAGAGCTCTTGAGGGTATTACTGCCTCATGATACGATCGATCAGGAAACGCCTGTGCAGGCTGAGGTTAGACGAAGGAATGGTAATTATCACAATGAAGAGCTCTTGGAGGATTTTGAAAGTTCTGACGTAGATGTAGCATTGGATAAGTGTAGAACTCGTTCGGCACCGGGTCCGGATCGTATTACCTTGGAGATGATAAGGAGGGCTTGGTCGATTTGCCCCGAGGCCTTGTTAGATACCTTCAACTGTTGCCTATCGGAGGGCTGCTTTCCCGATTGCTGGAAGTCGGGGGAGTTGAGGTTTTTGTTAAAAAGTATGGATAAGCCTTTGGAGAACCCTAGATCGTATCGCCCAATTTGTTTGTTATCGGTTTTAGGCAAGGTCTTTGAGCGACTTTATTTAAGTAAATTGAGTGATCTGTATGCAGTTGGGGGCTATTCCCAGCCGGCTCAGTGTGGGTTTACGAGGGGTCGGTCAACTGAGGATGCGATTCATGAATTGGTCGGTTCAGTAGCTGTGGGATTTAAGTATGTGGCGGCTATTTTGATCGATATTGTGGGAGCTTTTGACAATCTCTGGTGGGAGAGCTTGTTGGAACGCTTGTGTGCAATAGGGTGTCCTGGGAACTTATACGCCTTGGTCAGGTCTTTTTTGGTTGGGAGATCAGTAGTTGCGAGGACAGATTATAAAGAAGTGGTTAGAACTGTGACACGTGGATGCCCTCAGGGATCCATTTCCGGTCCTGTCTTTTGGAACATGGTATTTGATGGTCTGTTGGCATTTGATCTCCCGGGGGTGCTTCATAAAATAGCTTATGCCGATGACTTGGTGCTGATTATTGTTGGTGAAAATAGGGTTCAGCTAGAGATGAACGCAGGGTCCGCTTTGCACGCCCTTTCTGATTGGTGCACGGCAAATAAGCTGTCATCCGACAAAACTGCTGGAATGTTGATAAAGGGTTCTTTGGCTCCAAGTCGGCAGCCAGCGGTGCGCTTTGGGTGGGGGCGCTTGCGATGGGAACGACAGGTTAGATATCTGGGGGTGTTGTTAGGCTGCAAGTTGAGCTTCATCCCCCATGTGAGGGACCTACGTGACAGATTAAAGAAGGTAGTGAGTAGGCTAAATGGTATAATAAGAAAGGAGTGGGGCCTCTCCAGAGGGGTAGCAAGGACTATGTACCGCTCAGTATTGGTTCCGCAGATTGTGTACTGTGCGTCAGTTTGGGCCCACCGAGTGCGGCTTTCGGTGATGAAAAGGCATTTATTGGCAATGCAGCGGTCAATGCTGTTGTCTATGGGCCACTTCAGCAGAACGGTCTCCACGGAGGCCTTACAGGTGCTTACAGGTTGCCTTCCGCTAGACCTGGAGGTGGTTAGAGCGGCAAACAGATATTTTTTGAGAAGAGGCAGAGCGGCCAGTTTTGGGCATCTTAGGGTTCCGTCTATCCCTGAGGACGTGGGAGGAGATCAGGGTGTGTGGCTGCGAGAACAGGGTAAGAAGAGGTTGGAGGAGGAGTTAATGGCGGAATGGGAATCGAGGTGGAGGGTCTCCACGAAGGGCAGGACCACGTTTTTGTTCCTGCCAGAGGCAGGTGCCGGCAGGCGTATTGTCCCGAAGGTACTTTCATATGCCGTATCTCGGTTAATAACGGGTCACGGTTTTATAAACGGCAAGTGGTTTAGAATGGGTTTGGTGGACAATGGGAACTGCCGTTGTGGAATGGAAGAGACCGCGGAGCACATTCTTTTGTCTTGCGGCATGTACGAAGATCTGAGAGCCTCTATGTGGCGCAAAGTAGGCTTTCACCTCAGCTTGAGAAACGATTCTCTTCCTTTGTTGTTGGAGAATGGCCCGGCCTATGAGGCCTTAAGGGAGTTTGCGGTCGAGGCGTTTGAGCGCCGATTGTCATGGGGCCTTGTAAGGCGGAGCTAGGGCAGGTTGGAGGGATTGCTTTGGTTGAGTTATTTTTATTTATTTATTTTATTCTTTTATTTTTTTTGGAGTTTTCCCCTTGTTGTGTTGTTTGGGCAATTGCTAGTTCTTATTAGGATATACGTTTTGGGATGTATGGTATGGATGGGTTATACGTTATGGGTATGTGCGAGGCTTTGAGTGGATGTATTTATTGCGTGGTTGTGTGTGAGCGGTTGCTGTAAGTTTTTATTCATTTTATTCTTGTGGTTTTTTTGTTGTTGTGTTTGCTGTTGTTATTGTGGTTTCTTTTTGGATCTGTGGCTTGTTGTTGTGTACTCCTGTGGCTCTGCTGTTGTTTTATTTAGATGTTTTAGGCTCCTTTGGATAGCGTGTTTCCGCGCTGCCTACTTGGGCTGGTGAAGGAGGGAGGGAGGGCGTTAATTTTTCTTTAGCTCTTTTCCTCCTTCTCTTTCTGAAGTCGATGGCTTCTCTGGGCGGGTGTGAGCGCAAGCTCAGGGACCGCCAGAATGGTGTGGGATAAAAAAAAAAAAAAAAAAAAAAAAAAAAAAAATTTGGACATTGTGGTTTAAGGAGACATCTCTACTTAATGGGGCTCATGCCGGATCCATTTTGTAGAGTTTGTGAGACAGAGGAGGAAACACCCATCCATCTTATGACAGATTGTCTGGCTTGTGAGGAGATTAGGTTCAAGACCTTTGGTCGGAGTAGGATGTCTGTGGAGAGCATAGGCTATTTCCCCTTAAGGTTTTTGTCCGATTTGTTCGGATTGCGGTGAATCTTAGATGGATTAGATCCGGGTCTGGATATTTGTTCTTTGACCCGGTTTGTTGTTGTTTTTCTTGGGGTAGCTATATGGTCCCAGTGAGGCTTTGGATAGCGTAGGGTTTGGTCCCTCCCATAAATAAATTCTTCAGACTGCGTCCAATACTTTGGAAATTTAAACATTAAATGTGCATTATTTAATTTTCTTTCAGTGATCATTCATCTTTACTACACTTCATACTCATTTCCAAATTTTTCCCAATATCAATACCAAACCAATTTCCTCCTGCATGCAACATCTCTCTGCTTGCGCTGCAAGTATATTCGGCAACAATAAATTATCAATTCTAATCAATATTATACAATTATGATCAAAAATTATAAATTTTAATTGTTAAGCAATAAAACCGCAAAAACATAATATGATTAATACAATGCCAATTAAAAGGGGAACATAAAATTATTTACAATCATATATATATATGATTAAAATCTTACCATAAAATAAATTCAAATCAATCCATATAATATTTTTTAAAACAAAATAAAAAATTTGGTGTGATACACTCACACAATTTTCTCTTACACCAGTTTTAAAAATTCTAATTGACAAATTTTATTACTTAGTATACCAAATTTAATGAAATTCGTCGGTGTTTTTATGGAGAAAATTGCAAATCGAAATCGAAAAAACTGTTCAGTAAAAACGCACTTCCGGTTTATTAATTTTCTTGAAACTCATAATTTTGGCAATCTATTTGTTTCTACCTAATTCTGTTTGGATGTTAGATTTGTATAATCAATTACGATAGCACTTAGAGAAAAACATAACCCCACCCCTCTCTCAAAAACCCCCTTAAATGACTTTACCAGAAGAAATGTTACAAATAAAAGTTGTAGCTTTTTATATGTGTAGTTCACAATCCAAGTTTAAAGAAAATAGTTGGAGTCGTTCTAGAAAAAATGGCAGAAAACTGAAAAATTCTTCCCCATTGTGTAATAAACTGAAATAGGACTTTAGAGGAACCGTAACACCACCCTTCCCTCAAAAGTGCCCTTAAATGAATTTTCCCAGAAAAATGTTTCAAATAAAAGTTGTAGCTCTTTGTATGTGTAGTTGATATGACAAGTTTCAAGAAAATAGCGTTGGAGCTATTTTGAGTAAATCGCAAAAAAAATCTCCCATAAAGTGGTATTTCCGGTTGAGGAATTTGACAGATAACGTGCTGTCGGATCCCATAGTGATACCTAAACGGGTATGAAGTTTGAACTTTCTACAATTTTTCATTTTTGGGCTTTGCGTTCATATACAGACGCACACAGACGATTTTCTAAAAACCACTTTTTTTGACTCAGGGTACCTCAAAACGGATATTTCCGGTGAAAACCTAAATTACGAAAATTTGACATGATTACAATACTTCCTCTTACTAGGAGGTGTATTGTAAAAAAGAAAAGCAAAGTAAAAATGAAATTAAACTTTTACACTATAAGTTTGATTTTTTTATTGGACTTAAAAACTTTAGCAAATTATGATGTTTATAATTAAGTGATCAAATCCCCTTAATTTGTATAAAACACTTAATTATAAAATATCGAGCTTTCTATCTGGGAGCCAGATTATTTTCAACATAACACTACACTGGTCAGACCAACATGGCATCCGTAAATTGTAACCTTCCATTCTTTTTTTTTTTTAACCTGCCATGTTGTTCTGGGTGTTATCTTGAAAATGATCTGGCTCCCAGGTCGAAAGCTCGATATTGTATTATAAAGTGTTTTATACAAATAAAGGAGTTTCTGTCATTTAATTTTAAACATTATATTTTGTCAAACTTTTATTGTCATCGGTAAGGCGAACTGAGAATCATCGCACCTTATTGGAAGGCCACATCAACAAATTGGTAATTTGTTAATAATTATTGTTAATTTCACTGATTTGGACAACGACTTTCTTACTCTATCATGGTTTTAATCAAATACTCGAAAATCTTCCATAATTGTGTTCTTTTACTTTCTTTCATCAACAAAATTGATCAAATCATTGCTTTTGTCGACAGTTATTTCGACGATTTTTGACTTCTCTTTATCAAACGCCATTTCAACCAAATTTTAAACTGACTTGGCTGAACTAATATTTTTGGTTTTATCATCAAACATGCCTTGTTTTATTCCTTTTTTTATTTGTCCCATAATCAATATAAAGAAACAATACAAATTAATGTAATTTAACGAAAATAAAAATAAACTTATGGAACTTTCCTAGAAGGAAAAACAATTTCTCATTGTACATATGTAAATCCACATTAAAAAAATCTGGTGTGAAACATTCACACAACTTTCTCTTACTCCAGTTCTCAAAATTATAATTGACAAATTTTATAGTTTGTGTACCAAATTTAATGAAATTCGTCGAAAACTGAAAAAACTGTTCAGTAATAGCGCACTTCGGTTAACTAATTTCCTTGAAACTCGGAATTTTGGCCATCCATTTATTTCTAATTAATTCTGTTAGGATGACAGAATTATATAAATCAACTTTGATAGCACTTTAGAGAAAAACATAACCCCACCCCCTCCCCTAAAAGTGCCCTTAAATGAATTTTCCTAGAGAAATGTTTTAATAAAAGTTGTAGATTTTTGTATGTTTAGTATATATACGAAGTTTCAAGAAAATCGTTTTAAGCCATTTTTGAGAACATCGCGAAAAAGTGGAAAAATCATTGAGTAAAGTGGTAAAGTAAACGGGACTTCCGGTCATCCGATTTTTTCAAATTCGGAATTTCAACAAAATATTTAATTTTAATTAACATTATTTAGATGATGGAATTGTTTAATAAACTGAAACAGCACTTTAGATGAAAACCTAACCCCTCCCCTCCCAGAGAAATGTTTAAAATAAAAGTTGTAGCTCTTTGTATGTGTAGTTGAGCTACCAGTTTGTAGAAAATCTTTGGAGCCCTTTTTGAGAAAAAACGCAAAAAAACAAAGTAAAAAAAGTAAAAAAAAAAAAAAAAATCAGTACATGTGGTACCTTACGGTTGAGTAATTTACAGATAACTACTAGCAGTGCCATGGTGATACCTAAACGGAATATCAAGTTTTCAACTTTCTTCAGGTTGAGTGTTCGTTTTTGAGCTATCCTGTTCACACACACACACACACACACAGACGATTTGCTAAAAACCACTTTTTTGGTCTCAGGGGACCTCAAAACGGATATTTCCGGTGAAAACTCGATATCGAAAACTTGACACGATAACAGTACTTTGACACGATTCTCTTACTTAGGAGTAAGAGAAAGTAAAAATCTGGCGTGAAACACTCACGATTTCTCTTACATTGCGATTTACATAGTTTTATAAGTGACAGATTTTCCTAAAGCTTACAATTTTTACTAAATGAAAGTTGTTTTCAATGTGATATAAATTGGAGAATCTAAACTTAATAAAATGTCTTTTTTTAAACTTTTCGGGAAATCCGTCGTGTTTTTATGAATAAAATTGTAAAAAACTGAAATAATTTCAATAAAAAACACACTTCCGGTCAACCGATTTTCTTCAAACTGTTGAATTTTGACAACATATTCAATTCTAATGTATATTATTTAAACGATAAAATTCTATAATAAACTATAATAGCATTTTAGAGGAAAATATAACCTCGCACCCCCCCCCCAAGAAAAAACATCTTACGCGAATTTTCCCGCTGAAATGTTTCAAATAAAAGTAGCAACACTTTGTATTTGTAGTCGATATATGGAAATTTAAAGAAAATTTTTGGAAACCGTTTTCGAGAAAATCTACAAAATTGTGAAAACTTACTTCCGGTTAACCAACTTTCTTTAAAGTCGAAATATTGGCCACAGATTTCATTCTATTTGATGTTATTTAGATAACACGGTATAATAAATTGAAATAGTACTTTAGAGGAAAACATAACCCCACCCTTCTCCCATAAGTCCCCTTAAATGACTTTTCCCAGAGAAATGTTTCAAATAAAAGTTGTAGCTAATTATATGTGTAGTCGATATACAAAAAGTTTAAAGAAAATCATTGAAGCCATTTTCGAGAAAATCTACAAAAACTGAATAACGCCATTCAGTGAAGTCGTACATCCGGATGTTTGAATTTGTCCTTAATCTTCGTGTCTGATGCGGTGGTTGGACTTAAACGGAATACCAAGTTTGAGTATCCTACAACTTTTCGTTTTTGAGATATTCTGTTAAACACACACAGACCATTTTCTAAAAACCATTTTTTTTGAAAACGTATTAAGAGTAAGAGAAAGTAAAAAAAATCTGGTGTGAAACACTCACACAACTTTCCCTTCTTCTTCTTTCTTGGCATTACAGCCCATGCCCTAGCCTCCTCAACTACATTCCTCCACTCCTCTCTCTCTCTCTCGAGCCAGCCGCGTCTACACCTTCTCACTCCCAACAACTTGAGTTCCTGTTCCACGTTATCCAGCCATCGCATCCGAGGTCTTCCTCTACTTCTTCCTCCTCCCGGATGCCCAGTAAACAACTTCCTCGGTATCCTGTTCTGCTCCATTCTTTCCAGGTGACCAACCACCTCAACCTCCCACGTTTCACTACTCCCACCAGGTCCTGTTCACAGATTGCTTTAGATCTTTTACCTCCTGATTTGACCTCATTCTCCATATTCTATCCTGTCTTACCGGGCCAAATATTTTCCTCAGGACCTTTCTCTCCCATACACTGAGAAGTCGCTCATCCTCCCGAGTTAGCATCCAGGTTTCGCTATCGTATATTACAACCGTTCTTAATAAGGTCTTGTACAATATTAACTTGGCTTTCCTACATAGCTGATTGAAGCGCAAGGCTTTCTGTAAAGACCAGTAGCATTTGTTTCCGGCTGTTATTCTGGCTTTTATGACTATACTGACTTCATTTATATCTGTAATAACAGCCTCAAGGTACGTAAAGCTTTTAACCACTTCAAACTTATGGTTTCCAAGGCGTATTGCTTCCTGGTCGTTCCTTTTTTTGATTCGCATATACTTTGTCTTCGCTTCGTTGACGGCGAGTCAAAGTTTACTGGCTTCTTTATTGAACTCTTGAAAACTCCTAAGAGTGCCGGTATAGTTCGAGCTGACAAAACAACATCGTCTGCATAAGCCAGATACTGGCTCAACGTATTAAAAATGGTGCCCCGGCATTGGACGGATTGCCCTAATAGCCTTCTCCAGAGCTAAATTAAACAGCATCAGGGACAATGGATCCCCGTGCCTCAAGCCTTTCGCAATTTTAAAGTCTTTCGACATGGAGCCTAATGCTTTCACACAGCCTGTTGAGTTCTAAAAGTCATACGTGCCAGCCTTATTAATTTTTTTGGCAAAACCCAAATGACACATCCAGCGGAACAGTTCTTCCCGGTCCAAACTATCGTAGGCTTGCTTTAAATCTATAAATAAGTGATGCAGGGGTACATTATATTCATGGCACTTTTCCAACATAATCCTAATGGAGAAAATGTGGTCCACAGTGGATCGTCCTTCTCTAAATCCTGATTGGTATTGTCCTACCTCTTTGCTAATCCACTTTCGAAAGCGGCTAATACCTTGTAAGCTGCATCCAGGAGAGAAATCCCCCTGGTTGTTCTCACACTTCATTTTACTACCCTTTTTAAAAACTGGGTATATGACACTTTTCGACCACCTCTTAGGCATTACCTCATTCATCCAGACACTCTAGATTATATTGCAGATTTGCCTACTTTGAGCCTCTCTCCTCCATACTTCAATAGTTCGGCCGGGACTCCATCTTCATCTGCAGCCTTATTATTTTTTAAGTTGGCCACTGCCTCCATAGCTTGCTCTAACTCTGGTGGTTCCCGAACGTTCAAACTTTCCCTTACTCCAATCAATACAATTAAATCGAGAAATTTTGCTTTAAAATTGCAACGATACTATGTTTAGATGGGCTGGCCATAAACATGGTAGTGGGGATTTTAATTGTTTTTCCCTGAGCGGCTTTATATATCGGGTACCTCACCTCTATATCAAAACTAACAAAGCTTGAGCAAATTTAATTTTAAACTAATTGATAGACCTCAAATACCCCCCCTAAAGTCAATTTTTTTTAAGAACAATGTTTAAATAAAAGTGACCACACCTTTCTATCTATGCAGCAAGCATTCCAAGTTTTGTTGTACCCATTTGCGAGAAAATTCTATTAAACTGAAAAACTGATTCTGCAAATTTGGAATTCTATCAATGATACTAATGTGTATTAATATTATGCACTTGGTAAAACCATATATTATACTGAATTGGTACTTTAGAGGAATGAATAACACTATTGTTCACTATTGTTCTCCCCCTCAGTAAAGTGGCACTTCCGGTTGATGGATTTTGCCCGAAATCTTCGTGGCTGATGCGGTGATGGTGTGTAAACAGAATATTAAGTTTGAGCTTCCTGCAACTTTTCATTTTTGAAATATTCTATTAAAACACACACACGCACACACACTCCCAATTCTTTATAATATTCTTTTCTGGTCTATACTCACTCAAAAGAGACCCCACACAAATTATTTACGTAAAGCATAAACGCTTCCTAAAGCCGAACAAGCATAATAATGTGTCTAATTATAAGTTAAATTACCTTTTGTAAGTTCGTGAACTCCAAGTTTAACCGTGGAGAAATTACCTCTGCCCAGTTCTCCTTGTACTTTGTAGAGAGCGACCCTTTTGCCCAATGTGGCTTCTTGTAGCCATTTTTGATCATGATGCAAACTATGCACCGATTTGTCATATACTGCAACAGAAAAACAGTCATCAATAAACTTGTTTTTGTTAAGTTTTTTTCTTCTTTTAAATGAAATATTTCGTTGCACACGGGGATATGATCTCTTTATCGATTAGACTAAAGAATTATTTCTAAGCTAAATGTTGAATTGGATTTATTATTCATGTTAAATAATATAGACACTTACACATAAAATCTTCCTCTAGTATATTCGACATCTCGAAAGAAATGATTTCCTATTTTTCTATCAATCTTTTCTTATACATGCATTTTAACTATTGCTTTTGGATATTCTGAAGTTTGCAATTACGCTGAAATTGTGACTAATTGAATTATTAATTAAGATCTTATGTCATCCGCTCCGCCTATTATTGTGTGAGTGGGAGAATAAAAAAATAGGTCCCTTTACAGAGAAACATCGTCTAGTCAAAACACAATCTCAATATCGAGAAATTACAGCGACTATAAAGATGGACAACAAATCATGATAGGAATATTTTATAAATACTTTGCTTACAATAAGATTTCCTATTTTGTTGTAACGGTTGTAATTTTTTAGATCTCAGTTTTATATTCTGGATTCTTCCTACTGAACCTAACACTTAAAAAAAATTGGCTGCTTCAGCAATAAGTAAAAAGTGTCAGCTCAAGAGAGACTTAACACTGCTACAATTATTTAGATGTAAAAAGTTTATATCGGATCAAATATTTCATCATTCTATGACCGCATCCACCTTAGAAAATTATCATTCAATCACAAGTCTTTATTCTTACAATAGACAACTCTCACAGCGCATTCCTCTCCTATCATTGAACACCCTAGAAAACAACATTGATCTAAAAATTCCTTTCAAAACATCTCAACAGATAAATGAAACTATTGACAGCTTCCCCAGTTGTTATGCAACAGAGCAAGTGACATGGCAAATGCCCTCAAACGTCGCTTTTTTTCGGTTTTAAAGCCGATTCTTGGATTAAATCAAACAAGAAAAAGTTGGCATTTGCCACTCATCTTTCCTCTACCTTCAACTTACATGGTGACATACAAAACTTACAACCGCTGTTAAAACCTTTACCTTATTCACTTCTTTCTAAATCATTTTTACCAACCAGAACCGAGGAGGCCTTTATCAAACTTCCTAAGAAAATTGCTTATTAGAACAATTAAAAAAACAGTAATTATCTTACAACTATTTACTCATTCTTAAATACAACTTACTATCCCATCTTCAAATTTTCCTAACATCCGCAACCCTGCAAAACCTTCCCCTTAAACTCATCAGCCTCCTTTTTATTCCAGCTAGTCCATAGCTCTGTGGACACTATCGCCACACCATAATAATAATAATAATATAGTGTGTTTTATTGATTTCATATTTACAAAATTCACATGAACAAAACATTACACAACATAGGCATGGACCAAGGTCCGTCCGCCAAGTTGACCATCGATAAACAAAATTTATGCTCTGTACTAAATAAAAAAAAAAAATAAACACTTCTAAATTAGGAATACATAATAAAAATAATCTTAAACCAGAACAAAAATAAATAGATAAATCAAAACTTTTTCTTCATTTAATAATAACTAATTATAATACTTTTATATGATTTTAAGGGCAGATTCATAAATCACCAGCCTAATAATTAAACTCATTAATTAAAAATGACCTATATTTCAATGCAGAGACAGTATATTTATAAAGTTTTTCCCATCCATAAAGACCATTTAAATAATTTATTACTTCTTGTAAGGGGACAAACCGTTCACCGAGCCATCTTAATCGCCATTCCTGTAATACAGGGCACAAACCAACAAAATGTACCACATTTTCTACATCGCCAGTATTACATAGTGCGCACCTGTACTGACTTTCACCCCTACTCACATGAAAATTCAATTTAAGTAGCTGGCCCCTCAATTTCATGATAGTACTAATCAGACCAATTGCGTTACTATCATTAACATAATTATCAGACGCAAGTTCTAAATTTAATTCCTTGTACAACTTATGGAATCTTGAATTTTTCATACCATTAACTAAATTACTTTTAAACACTATCTGAATAGCGCTTAACAAATTGTCTGCTGAGCCCTCGTAGTTGCCCCCAATTACTTGATCTGAGGAGCTATATCTACTGCACAGATCCGTGTATTCTTTAAACCAGTATAATTTTTTACTAACCATTGCATTGGCTAAAATTCTAGGGAGGCGTTGCTCCGGCATTGACAATACTTTTTGAACATATTTGTAGTGCAAGTTAAACGTAAATAAAAACAGAGGGTTTGAGTTTGTTTCAGTATATAAAACATAATGCGAGGTGTTCAAAGGCAGTTTGAATAGTTTTTTCAGGAAAAAGGTATTTAATTTTTCAACTTCCTGGATACGAAGAAAACCCCACACTTGGGCAGCGTAACAAATTATAGCCCGCATCACCGAATTGAAAATAGTAAACTTAGCGCTCAGAGGTACATCACTATTATTAATCAGATCAGTGTACGTTATCATAATAGCTGACTTAGATAAACTTAACTTCTCTACAAAGTGAAGGGTCCAGGATAATTTAGGGGTTAGGCCGACTCCCAGATACTTATAAAAGTTAACAATTTCTAAATTTTCCCCATTTAATCTCCAGGTTTCCTTTCTCGCTAATTTGCCACCATTTCTGAACACCATAACCTTCGATTTATTCAGATTAATGGCTAAATTCCACCTATTAGAATATTCTCCCACGCGATCAATCATTTTTTGAAATACACGCGGGTCCGAAGCCAATAGGACAATATCGTCCGCGTATAGCAGGCATCGTATATTTTCTCGACCGATGTACAATCCACCCCCAATAAAACCATAAAAATCATTTAAATAAAGTGCGAAAAGCAGGGGGGAGAGCAGACAACCCTGCCGCAAACCCATCCTAGTGGAGAGCTTCTCAGTCACTCCACTATTCGTCCACACACAACACTCGGTATTCGAGTAAATATTTTGGAGAATATTTATAAATTTATTTGAAACGCCTAGTGAGAATAATTTATAATACAGTGCCTGCCTGCTATCGCCACACCATCTTGAGCTTAAACAATTCCATGCTGTAATATTGTGTGTCTAATATGGCAGAAAGATATGTTGTTTGAAGCTCAGAGTGTTCTAGTAAGCAGTTATTACCATAACTTACATTGACTTATGTGACCGATTTTTCAAGTATTTTAATTTATTTTCCAAATAATCCAATCTATCAATCAGTCTATCAGATAGTCTCTGCAGTTAGTCAGTCCAGTCAGTGAGACGGTACATACACTATAAGTTATACTACAATCTGACTATGTGCAGCACCTTAGATTATCTCTTTGGAAACTTTTCTGGAATCCTCACACAAGTTTTAAACGTGTGGCAACACTAAACGCATTTTAAATTAAACGTGTATTTAAAAACAGTATTAAACGTGTGTTTAAAACTAACATTAAAAGCAACAACGGTTCCATTCTTGCACTGTTTTGGACATACGGAGTCTAACGGACTTTAAAAACATTAAGCGATCTAACCTAAATGCATTCCTTCAGTTTAAAACCTTTATCACCTTATGCAAGTGATTATGTCAATAATTTTACTATTTATAGATTTTTTGAAAATTACTATATATAAGAAGTTGTTTGAATCCCGCTACAATAAACAAATTCATTAAAGCTCTAGCAATTCATCTTATAATGGATGTGAGAAGTAGAGAGAATTTAGTGTGAAATGGGTTTTTAGAGAAATAAACTAGAATAAATGGTGAACACTGTATAATGAGAGAACACACAAACTGCAAGGACTTTACAAGTATTTACAATATATATATGTTGTGGTGGTTGGTTCCGCAGAGCTGAAAAGCATCAGAGACATTCCGTGGTAGCCTACTTCTTTTTGTGGTGATCGACCGGTTTCGGGCGTTCGCCCATCTTCAGATGCGTTTTTCAGACAGATGTGTCACACAGACTTGCACAGAGCAAATTCAGGTTTACACACTCGTAAACGACTTTGCTCTGTGCAAGGCTGTGGTTGTCACACTGTCTGAAAAACGCATCCTGAAAATGGGCGAACGCCCAAAACCGATCGATGATACAAAATGAAGCAGGCTACCACGGAAAATGCCTCTGATATATATAGACAGACTGACTGAGTAGGTAGAAGAATGCTGACTGGTTGTTAACTCGTCGTAAACTGTTGTAAAACTGTCCTCCTATAGGGCTGGTTCGGCTGTATAATCTTCCACCCTAGTCTGGCCTAGGTAGCGAATAACTAGGTTGATTCATTTTTGTGTTTCTCCGCTTTTCGGATCCTATTACAACCTCAACCCTTAAACCACTCCAATTGTCGAAGAAGAAAGTTGGGCGCGCGATGATTTGTCATTCATTGAATATGTAATTGGAATTTAAAAATTAAAAATTTATTTCATCTTGTGGAAATCGGAATCCGTCTAGGGAGCCAAAGAATCTTAGGCGGACCCTGGTCTACACTTTCTAATTATACATAACGACTTCAATCTAAGCACACTGCCTAAAGTTACCAAAGTTTGCTCAAGAATCTTTACAACCCCATATTTACAGATTTTTAACCTGCCTTTCAGCTAATCTTTCATCCCTACATTATGGTCAATCACTAGCTACTTGAATTGTTCTCGAGTAATTCATTGATAATATAGGAGTTCTTTTAAGGTAGTAAACATTAGTAATCGTTTATTTAATAAAGATCGAATTACTATTATAAAAAAAAAAAATCATGATACCTTGCGGAAATTGTTGCTGAATTAATAATAATTAAAAAAGGCCGTCTGTGTACTGACGCGTCTTAAATATTTAAAAAAAAAAAATAAATAAATAAACTTGATAAATTGAAATAAATAATAATAAAAAAACAATGTAAATATCTCGATTAGTATTTTCATTAATAATGAATTAATGGTTATACTATTTTATTGCTTAATATATTAAATTTTGTGCTGAACAAAGAGAAATAAATCTGTTTGTTATAGTATAAAAATATACTATAGGGATAAGCATTCTTTCGTTAAAGAAAAATAGTTAATTTCCTTTTTAAATAATTTCATTAAAAACGTAAAAATTGGAAAAATCAAACAAGAAATACTATGTATATCACCTACTCCATAAAATATATTAATATTAATATTACAAACAATAGTATTTGCAGAAATTCTACCAACAATTATATTATTATTGACACAAAATAAAACATTATAATTATTTTGAATCGCTTCTATAAAAAGTATACAAATTTTTTTTTAACGCTGGTAATTTATGTAAATTAATTTTAATTAAATTATTTATAAGGATGGGTTTTCCTCATTGGAAATCAAAACAAAAATCACAAAAAAAAATATTACGTATTATTTGTTAATTCTGAATTGATTTAAAAAAAAAACTACGACAGCAGAAAAGATATTTAGAGACTATCGCCTTAGCTACGATACATTGAGGGAAATTAGGCTAAAGAAACAAAAACAAAACAAAAAAAATGACCCCCATTATTAAGTGAAACATTTTCAAATCTAAATACTCATCAAAAAGTCATCAAGGCTTTTGCATCTAGGACAAACAAATGAAGGGGTTCCTAATATTTTATACATTTTTGTTGCCAATCGTCTTAGAACATTTACGAATATAAAAGTAAAAATAGAGTAAGTAATGCCTATTTTTTTTTTTCAGGCAATTGGCGATTTCAACTATCAGTCAGGTACCATGGACGGAGATAGATTTTGCAAATACACTTTACTATATATTTTTTTTTTTCACAAGGTCAAGATCGGGAATCGAAATGAGTACAACAATACAGCTCACCTTGAGTTCCGCACCTTTAAACTACTCAACTATTGTGGCGCGTGTTGTTTTATATATACATATATATATATATATCTCACTTATTAGCTTACAGAAATTTAAAAAAAATTCATAGCTAAAAGTTTTGTACAGTTACGTACAAATATAAGTATTCTTAAACCACAAATCAAAATATACAATTCTCAATCATACATATAAAAGAAGACAAAAAAAAATTCAAACTTAATATTAGGAAAGTAAAAAAAATAATGAATTTATAATCTGATAGACAAAAATTAAAAATATTCAATGCCAAACAAAAGTAAGTAATAGAAAAGATAATTAGTAATTGTAAGAAACAAAATATAATCTCTAGAAAACAAACAAAAATAAATCATGAATAAAATAAACTACAGAGCATTTGGGGGAGGAGGGAGGGAGTACACTACGACCATTCGTGGCTCTATTGTGCCCAACTTTGGACTATAAACAAAACATTCTTTCTTAAGGCGCGTTCTCACGTGTCAAGTTTAGGTGACCGATTTTAGTTGATCAACAGAAGTTGAATGAAAAACCTAGTGAGAACCTTTGTTTTAGCAAAGTTGATCAACTTTTTTAGTGGATCAACAAAAGTTTGACCGAGTCAAACTTTATCGTTCAAGTATGACGCATCTTTCAGTTGAACCCGCCATGTATCAAGTATTGAAACGTGTGAACCTCCGAATCGCCTAACTGGCCTCTCAGTTTGCTTTCAACTCATAGAGGGCTCCGTGTCGTTATTGAAACGGTTTGATCGATTTCAGTTGAAACGTATGAACCAAAACTGATTCAA
Organism: Triatoma infestans; assembly: GCA_011037195.1. NCBI lineage: Eukaryota > Metazoa > Arthropoda > Insecta > Hemiptera > Reduviidae > Triatoma > Triatoma infestans. The sequence goes on along the minus strand of JAAEAF010007556.1, from coordinate 3,615 downwards.
GTCGCATTCAACTTTTGTTGATCAACTAAAATCGTTCAACTAAACTTGACTCGTGAGAACCCCCTTTATTCCACTCTTCCATTTAGTTTGGCAATTAACTAGCAAACACTACGACCACTAGAAATGTATTTCAATGGTATATATCTGAATTTTGAGGAAGTGTATGAGAAGTATATTTTGAGTCAACGTTATACGCATTTACTCGGACAGTCAGGCTGCAATGAAAGCTCTAGAGGCTTACAGAACTACCTCCTCCCTAGTCAAGGAATGTCCAGAGGCATTGACGCGTCTCTCCAGGCACAAAAGGTTCAACTGAGATTGGTGCCTGGACATGCAAGGATTGAGGGTAATGAGACAGCTGATCAACTGGCCTGAAACGAGGCAAATACTCCGTTTTGTGGTGCAGAGCCTAGCCTGGGGATCATCAGAGAAGCGGTCCATGCAGCTATTGGAGGTTATCTCCGAAGCAAGCATAACGCGCTCCGGGGGTGAGCCCAGGGGCAATGCACAGTAAAAGGATGATGCCAAAACTGTGTAAAGGAAGGAACCAAAGCGACTCTTAGTCTGAGTAGGAACCAAATTTCTCTGGTCACGGGGCTATTTAAGGGGTCATGGTTGCCCGCAAGGGATATCTGTTACATGCAGCTATTTGTACATGCAGTCACTTGGGTCTCCGTCCCTAGTTAATTGGCGTAAGCCAAGAGAGAATAAAGCTCAATGGTCTTGGGTTCGAATCCAGCATGCTTCCCTTAGATTTGCTCTTCCTAGGAGCCTCTACAGGTCACTGTCCGGTGATGGGCAGTGTTGTCTTAGCTAGAGTACACTCTTGGAATACGGCAGTGCACTGGGAAGGCTCCGAGGGGGCACAGTAGATCTTTCAGGTCGCAGTGCAATAATCCCTTACAACAAACTACTATCTACGGGTCATTGTAGGTTCAGAAAGCATTTGTATAAGCTGGGACTTATAAGCTCTGAACCCTTGTACAGACTGTGTGAGAAGAGGGAAACGGCCCAACACCTGATTTTTGATTGCGTAGCAATAATCAAATTGCGATACGAAAGCTTTGGTACATTGTGGTGACCTGGGGAGATAGTAACGCAAAAACATCTAATGATGAAAGCCCTTAAACTCCTTAGGAGGGGAGGGTTCAGTTACTAGAAAATCGGGGAAGGCCCAATAAGTCTATGTTGGCTGCGGTGCCGGGGTATAAGCCCACCCGAAGCTGAAAATCTAATTTAATATTTTTAGTGATAATTGATGCCGTGTTGTAGCTTGTGAAATTTACAGCATGTTTACTCCAGTAAATAGTAACTATAGCATGTATTTATTAACTTTACTTAAATATAAGGTTCTGGGAACATTACTTCGTTCTCAGGACTTAGCAGAGGTTTGAAATATAATGTATATATGTGCATCTAACATTCCTGTTAAAAAAAAAGAGAAAGTTTTCAAAAAAATCGCGAAAAACTGATACAAAAATCTGTAAAATTGGTTTTTCGGAAAATCATTTTTGCGAACTCTATAGATCTCAAAAACATATATATCCGATGAATACACAATTTCGAAAATTTGACACGGTCATAATACTTTCTCGAAAAGCACTAAGAGAAAATAAATAATTGGAACACATTTTTCGAGGAGATGAGAGGAATGTATTTTGAGATTTAATGATGGGGTGTCAACTACTAAAAAAAAAAACAAAACAAAATCTGGGTGGTCAATCTGTCAACTAGAAATGCGACTTGACTGAATGTAACTGAGTTTGGGGAGGGTGAGCTTTTCTCATAAAAGAACTCGAACGATTTTCTTCAAGCTTAAAATATAACTGCACATCTATAAACCTATACATTTTTGGTACTTTATCCGTCGCAGCGTGCATATACATTTTTTTCCAGCGCGGTTAATAAATTTATAATAATTCCATTTTGTCATTAAACACACACACACAGAGTAACATAACCTTATAACCTCCCCATATATATACAACCAACAAACCAACAAGTGTGAGTGTAACAGAAACATTACGTTGAAGTGAACTCTCTACACGAACTTGGTGAATTAGCTCTGACGATGGATGAAATTCCGAAACCGGTTAGGAAAAAAATGAATATACATGGTACGACGATTATTATTATTATTCAAGGAAGGGGATGGCAAAACCCTACGCTATCCAAAGCCTCCCTGGGCCCATATAGCCACCCCTAAAGAATAACAACTACTGGGTCTGGAACAAAAGTCCAAGCCCAGGTTTTACCCATCTAAGTTTCACCGCAGACCGAACAAATCGGACCAAAACCTTAAAGGACATAGCTTAAGATCCTCTACCGATATCCTTTTCCGGCCGAAGGTCCTAAACCTAAACTCCTCACGGCCCAAACAATCCGTCATCAGATGCATGGTTGTTTCCTCCTCCGTCTCATAAACTCTACAAAAGGGGCAGGCTCAGGCATGAGTCCCATTGTAAAGAGATGTCTCTTTAAACCACAATGCCCAGTGAGGAAGCCAACCAGATCGAATCCCGCTACTCAAAGCTCCGTCCGGACCCCCAATGAGCATCTTATACTGCCGACAACCCACTGCACTCATCCTTATGGATGAGGTCATCCACGTCTGGAAGCCTGACAAACATGTGCCAGAAAAGACACCAACAGGAGGCTGTGGACCAATGAAAGGGAGAGAGGCGCCTAATTTGGCAAACCTATCCACCTCCTCATTCCCAAAGATTCCCATATGACCTGGGGCCCAGACCAGAAGCACATCCTTCAATGAAGAAAGATCTTCCAGTCTTCTAGAACATTCCAACACCAATCTGGAAGTGAAGACTTCATGCTACTACGGATAAAATACCAGATGTTATCCAGCATTGCGGACCCAACCATATATTCAACTATATCTACTTTTTTTTTTTTTGAAACATTTCTTGAGCAATTGATTTTATTTGGTCCTAGGGATAGTGTGCAACGTAAGCTTGACCCGAATAGATAACCATGCGGTAAAAATGCCATTTTGTTAATTATAATTGTCAAAATCAAATTAAGAGAAAGTTACGAGGCATGTCCAGTAAGTGTACTGAGGCTCTCACGGCCGGAGGGATTTTGTTTTCGACATGTTGGCTACACCGTCGTGTTGCCTGATTCCTCCCCTCCGCAACGAGACCGGTTCGAGGTCAGTACGTTGAGAACTGTCGACGCGACAATACGTTTCGTGAAAAATGTCGCCAAGTGTGAAATACGCGGCGTCATCCGTTATCTCGTTTGGAAGGGAAAAACTCCGGTTGAGGTTTATAATGAGGTAAAAACTGCATATGGTGATAAAGCTATGAATTGTACGAGTGTGTTCAAGTGGTGTCGCGAGTTCAAAAACGATCAGAGGAGCGGAAGACCTTCAATTGTGACTGATGAAATTGTGGAAAAAATCGAAAATGCGCTCCGTGACGATCGCAGATTGACTGTGGATGAACTTTCTGCGATTTTCCGCAAATCTCCAGATCTCTGCTACACGAAACCATCACAGAAACCCTCGGATATCGGAAACTGTCCGCGAGGTGGGTCCCAAAACAGCTGACAGACCAACATAAGTTGAATCGAGTGGAGGCCGGCAAGAGTTTTTGAGAC